>CM068306.1:68163183-68176248 GCA_034768735.1 Schistosoma mekongi | reverse complement strand
TGGAGACCACTCTAACCTGGATTTTTTTCAGGTGCATCAAGAAGAATCCTTCCACTGTGTGGGCAATCGGGAAGTGATAACCGCCTTCATACCTCTAACGGCATTCAAGATCACCTTCTGGACTAGCAAGAAGTCTGTAGAACGACTATGAACAGTGGTGGGTAACCAAAGCAAAAGAGATGGAAAAGGCAGCATTGATAAGTAACACCGGGCAACCTTTTTCAGGCTAATAAAAGAAAGCGGGATTAAAAAGTCAAGGGTTGGTAAGACAGTCTTTGAAAATGATGGGACATTTATCTGTTCTCAGCTTAGATGTTTAGAACGATGGGCCAAACATTTCAAAGAGCCATTCAGTTGGTCTTCAGCTAATTTAGAACTACCCACTATTGACATGCAGCCTAAATGGAAAGTCGACGTTTCCCCCTGCTTCTAACTCTTCCCGAAGTTGGAAAAGCAATGGCTAATCTGAAGCGAGTAAAAGCTGCAGGTCTGGATGGATTAACGTCAGAGGTGTTTAAAGATGGTGGTCCAGCTTTGGCAATTAAGTTGAATGATATTTTAGCAGGTCCGGGAGATGAGCATAATCCCATCTGACTGGTATTGATCGTTCCAGTATATGAGAAACGACCGAAGTCGTCATGCGGTAAGCATATAGGATATAGCCAGGTCAATATAGTGTCTAAATGTTGGCTTCAATAATTATCAGACACTTAACTACGAATAGCAAACCATGCTGGCTTTAGACCTAGTTGTGGTTGTCGACCAAATATTCACCATTCGTCAGGTATTAGAACATGGGAATACTTTCCGACAATGGTGGTTTTTCTTAACATGGAAGCAGCTTCTTTTTGACTCTGTAGATTGATAGGATCTATTACCGTGTCCATCACCGAAAGGTGTGCCCTATAAATACATAAACTTTGTAAAGGCTTTTTGCACTAGTATTCGAGTCAAAACGTATGGCGAACTGCCATCTGAACTGGTAATTTCAAGTGGTGCCCTTCATGGCTGCCCACCATCCCCATTTTGGTTTAATTTTAGAATGAATTTACTGCTGCAAATAACTGTGTCATCTTTTGAATTTTCAAGAATTGATCTCTTACCAGGAGGTCCACTGATTGAATTAAAATACGCAGACGACAGTCTTGTTTGGTGAAGACGCTGATAAAATGCAGTCTTTTGATAGCATTGAGCAACAATTCAAGCATGTTCAGGATGCGTTTCTATCCTCGACCTAAGTTCAAATTGTTGCTTCGGGACTGATTTGCGTCAACACCTGTATCAAAGATGGGGAGTGAAATAGTCGGGCGCATTGATCACTTCACTTATCTTCGAAATTTGATGAGCCCTGATGGGTTGGTGTCTGGCGGAATCTTGACACAGATCAGTCCGTTCCGTCTTACTGTATGGATCTGAAGCGTCGCCTCTAAGGGCTGACGACATTCCTAAGTTATTCTATCGTCGGTATCTTCGAAACATCGTCCGCGCTTGCTGGGATCACCGGGTATTGGGAAACGATGACGAATTAGTTGATGAGGTTATGCATCTTCATAGACTGAGGTGGTTGTGACGTGTGTTATATATGTCTAGCCACCACCCACCTCGACGCGTGATGACTGATATTGGAGTAGAATGGAGGAAAGCTAAGGGCGGTCAAACAGAAACATGGTATCAGCTCATGAAGTTAATGACTTTTGGTTCGAGCCTTATTGGTAGATGCTGACCACTTGTTTGGGGTCAGAACGAATACCGTAACCGATGACTGAAGACTCTTGGTGGCATGATTAAGTATCGGTCACAGTGGTGCAGATTCGTTCACTTCCTTCGGCTTCTCCTAAATTCTTATGTTAAAATTAGGTTGTACCTTTTTATTGTCGAACTAATTCTTACGAACATATTCTTTATGACCACACTTTTTCTTGCTACCATTGAAGTAACTACTACTTCGGATTAAATCGGGTTAATTTTCCTTTGTTGCTAAGGTATGGCAATTTGGACCGATTCACACATGTGCTAGGTTTTATGTTATCTTTACATACGTTAGAGAGTGAAAATGTTCTTTAGATTTGTTTTATACAACGCATAATGAGAAGTAGAAGAATTAAGTAAAACACAAACATGTGAAACATAATTTTTGACGGCGAGTATATTCGCTGTTAATACAGTGAATGATAATATTCCAGAAATGTTTAATATGAATAAATTATAGAATGACTGCGTTTCGATTAATAATTCGAAACAGAACTCACATTATCCATTTGTATACGTTTGGACATAGTATTCACATATTGCTGGACAGCTTTGTAAATAAATCTATATTGAGTTTCAGTTTGGACCATTCCGGAGCGTTGTTCCCGAACTGCTTGGATTGTACGAGAAATGTCTATGTCACAATTAAGGCCCATTGTTTTGATGTAATTTATAAGCATGTCAATTACAATGAATGCTCCAGTACGTCCTATACCTGCACTACAATGCACAACAATAGGTCCAGAGCCTGGTATACTATCCTAAACATAGGATAAAAGCAAACACTACATTGCGTAACGAAATTATGTTTAAGTCAGTTTATGAAGTACAAAACGAATAAATGTAAAGTTGATCGATGGATGACATGATACTGTCGAATGATAATACGTGATTAGATTATAAGAAATGTTTATAATTACTTTCTGTATGAGATAGTTTGCATTTCTTTCTTATTGCTACTCACAATTTGAGGATCCTGAGATTAAAATATATTATAACAGTCATTGTTTACGAATCATAGAAAGGAAAAACTGTGCTAAATAATAAGAAACTTCATTTCTTAATAGGCGAATTTGTGAAGAACGTGAAAATGAAGATACGTGTATACCTTACTTGATGAAAATTAAAATAAATGTTTTAAGGTAAGCGATATTATCTTAAATAAAAACCTATGAAAGATATCCAGAACGTGTAGTGTAGCAATCATGATGGATAAGCACTACATTATAATGTATTACACCATGGTCTTTGATTGTAGATTAGAAGAACTAAAAAGTGAAAAAACTTTTTATTTAGAAAAAGTCAGACACAAACTAACATTATGGCAAAACAGATTAGTGACCTTCCTAGTGCCTGAAAAATTTATACTAAGCAGCTGGGGTGCGATAAGACTTTAATTTACTTACGTTCTGCAATGTAGAATACACTAAAGAACAATCATAAAATGCATATAATGAGTACTTTACTCACGTGACGAGCAGAGATGTCATGCATGAAATCCAGTACACAAGAAGGATCACTAGGTGTTCCATGATCAGGCCAAACAGTGAAATGATAATGATACACAGTGAGTCCATTCCCCGAATGTACTTGGTCAGATATACGTTCAGGGCTCTTTGAGACAGATGAAGAGGTGTCCATATGATGGGAACTACTTAGAACTGAAGAGTTTTCACCACAATGTGAATAAGATAAAGTAGGGCTCGAATAAGTGCAAGTAGTAGATTTAGGTAAACATGAAAACTGGTGTTCAGAAGCTTTAGTTAATATGGGGGAATCTCTAGTCATATATAGTTCACGCAAAGTATAATTAACGGAATCCCTTTCAGACAAAAGTCGGACACGAATAGTACCACCATAACTCGGAAACTCCCGTGTGCCCTCTTCAGCCGTTGGCCAATAGCGAATGCATTTATTCTGTAAGTGAAAAAAAATAGTGAACTAGTGAATTGCTAAAACAAATAATCGACAGTCAAAGCAAAATTAAGGTAACAAAATGTAAAAATAGAAATACCTAAAAAAAACATAAACAAACGAGACAAAGTAGTCGAAAAACAAAACAAAAAACAAAACAAATGAAAACAAATATGAGCAAACATCAAATAAAGAAAAAAATTGTACAAAATTTCGCCAACAAACAAGGACCAAAGAATGGTGTTTTACACCAGAAATAAACAGAGTAACGAAATATAAAAGAACTAAATGATACAAAAAAAAATTATAATACATAAAAATTTAAGAGAAGCCGAAGGAAGTGAACGAATCTGCACCACTGTGACCGATACTTAATCATGCCACCAAGAGTCTTCAGTCATCGGTTACGGTATTCGTTCTGACCCCAAACAAGTGGTCAGCATCTACCAATAAGGCTCGAACCAAAAGTCATTAACTTCATGAGCTGATACCATGTTTCTGTTTGACCGCCCTTAGCTTTCCTCCATTCTACTCCAATATCAGTCATCACGCGTCGAGGTGGGTGGTGGCTAGACATATATAACACACGTCACAACCACCTCAGTCTATGAAGATGCATAACCTCATCAACTAATTCGTCATCGTTTCCCAATACCCGGTGATCCCAGCAAGCGCGGACGATGTTTCGAAGATACCGACGATAGAATAACTTAGGAATGTCGTCAGCCCTTAGAGGCGACGCTTCAGATCCATACAGTAAGACGGAACGGACTGATCTGTGTCAAGATTCCGCCAGACACCAACCCATCAGGGCTCATCAAATTTCGAAGATAAGTGAAGTGATCAATGCGCCCGACTATTTCACTCCCCATCTTTGATACAGGTGTTGACGCAAATCAGTCCCGAAGCAACAATTTGAACTTAGGTCGAGGATAGAAACGCATCCTGAACATGCTTGAATTGTTGCTCAATGCTATCAAAAGACTGCATTTTATCAGCGTCTTCACCAAACAAGACTGTCGTCTGCGTATTTTAATTCAATCAGTGGACCTCCTGGTAAGAGATCAATTCTTGAAAATTCAAAAGATGACACAGTTATTTGCAGCAGTAAATTCATTCTAAAATTAAACCAAAATGGGGATGGTGGGCAGCCATGAAGGGCACCACTTGAAATTACCAGTTCAGATGGCAGTTCGCCATACGTTTTGACTCGAATACTAGTGCAAAAAGCCTTTACAAAGTTTATGTATTTATAGGGCACACCTTTCGGTGATGGACACGGTAATAGATCCTATCAATCTACAGAGTCAAAAAGAAGCTGCTTCCATGTTAAGAAAAACCACCATTGTCGGAAAGTATTCCCATGTTCTAATACCTGACGAATGGTGAATATTTGGTCGACAACCACAACTAGGTCTAAAGCCAGCATGGTTTGCTATTCGTAGTTAAGTGTCTGATAATTATTGAAGCCAACATTTAGACACTATATTGACCTGGCTATATCCTATATGCTTACCGCATGACGACTTCGGTCGTTTCTCATATACTGGAACGATCAATACCAGTCAGATGGGATTATGCTCATCTCCCGGACCTGCTAAAATATCATTCAACTTAATTGCCAAAGCTGGACCACCATCTTTAAACACCTCTGACGTTAATCCATCCAGACCTGCAGCTTTTACTCGCTTCAGATTAGCCATTGCTTTTCCAACTTCGGGAAGAGTTAGAAGCAGGGGGAAACGTCGACTTTCCATTTAGGCTGCATGTCAATAGTGGGTAGTTCTAAATTAGCTGAAGACCAACTGAATGGCTCTTTGAAATGTTTGGCCCATCGTTCTAAACATCTAAGCTGAGAACAGATAAATGTCCCATCATTTTCAAAGACTGTCTTACCAACCCTTGACTTTTTAATCCCGCTTTCTTTTATTAGCCTGAAAAAGGTTGCCCGGTGTTACTTATCAATGCTGCCTTTTCCATCTCTTTTGCTTTGGTTACCCACCACTGTTCATAGTCGTTCTACAGACTTCTTGCTAGTCCAGAAGGTGATCTTGAATGCCGTTAGAGGTATGAAGGCGGTTATCACTTCCCGATTGCCCACACAGTGGAAGGATTCTTCTTGATGCACCTGAAAAAAATCCAGGTTAGAGGTGGTCTCAACGACCCGAGAGTATGCCTGTAGTCCCCAACAGACAACTGTCTGACGCCTGTCACACACAACCTTTTTATATATGGTTTTCGATGTGTTCGCTTCATACTTACCGCAGGGGACAGAAATCTGTGGGGTAGGGTGAGATGTGGACTTTTTGGGCCGACCATTTCTAACCCTACTCTTTCTTTGTGGAAGGGCGATGTCGCTGTTAAGCTGGTCGTCTGAGGGAAACACTTTGCCACTGTCACACCTCTGTACCGTCGGTAGTACGACTTCGTTCTCAAACCGTACGTTTATTGCTTATAGTGTTAGCGCTCTTCAACCGATCTGCTTGATATGGTAAGGTTTTAAGGAACGATTGTTCCGACCAGTATGTCGCGATTGGTTCATCACGATAGGCAAGCCCGACAACCACGCGTCAAGGTAACAGCAACGGTCGAGGCTCTCTCGCGCATATGGCGGAAACGTCTATCCATATATTTTTAAATATATATTTTAATCATCAGTTTATTCACAATAATCTATTTACAAATAACTTCAGTTTTATTATCATAGTCTTTAAAATTTTATCTGTAGAAATACTCTGCTTAAATTTCGAAATATTTGTAGGATCTTCGCCGCACTGGAAGAGATTACACCAACATCAATCGGGCTGCCGATGATATTGGTGTCATTAGGACACCAGCTGTCAGTAATTTTCCTACAGCTTGTTCGTCAACAGGACTCATCAGCCATGAGCAACAAACTATAATGTCTAACTCTGTTCCCGGAGCGAGTAGCAATACTGGATCTTCCATATTCATTTCCAACAAGCAGTCTGTATGTCCTATCCATTCTTGTCCTCAGAGACAACAAAAATCGAACTATAATATGTCTCAAGCTGCCGCTCATTCAATCAACTGTTCACAAACTGTTATTTCCTGCACAACATCATTATGTACATCGTCTGTAGCATCAGTGTCGTCTCATAATGCGGACTCTGTAACCAACGGTTTCTTCCATCGACTAAATGCACCAAGTCGCCCCCGTACGAAGTGATAATACTTTTAGAAAACATGTTTAATTGGTGTGATGTGAGTTTATATGAAGATTCAGTGTAAAATATAAAATTCATTTGTTTATTTTTGCATTTAAGGAGTATAAAACCGATGACGATTCCTTGGAAAAAGACAGTATACTAACGTCAATCAATTGCCCTGATGATGCTGTATAGACCACCTATTCACACTTCGGCAGGTTCTGGAACATAAACACACTTTTAGACGCCCAACAATAGTTGTATTCCTTGACCTCAAGGCGGCATTTGACTCTATCGATCGTAAGGTTATGTGGCAATGTCTGTCAATGAAAGGCGCACCACAGAAGTAGATTAACCTTATACAGGCTCTATACTCGAACACCACATGTCGAGTGAGAGCTTATGGCAGATTGTCATCAGAACTGATTACCTCCAGTGGTGTTCGTCAAGGTTGTCCGCTTTCCCCATTTTTATTCAGTTTTATCATTAATATACTTTTAGAGTTGACATTTTCATCGTCTGACTTCGGCGGGGTTGACCTCCTTCCAGGAGATAAACTAGTGACTTAGAATATGCGGATGATATAGTTCTCTTAGGCGAAGATGCTGATAAAATGCAGAATCTTTTGACTACCTTTAACAAGAATGTAAGGATGTTTGGGATGCGATTCTCTCCACCCAAATGCAAAATGTTACTTCAGGATTGGCTTGATTCGACACCGAAGTTAGTGATAGGGAGTGAGGCAGTTGAATGTGTTGACCGCTTCACTTATCTTGGCAGCCTCATCAGCCCTGATGGTCTGGTGTCTGCTGAAGTCTCTGCGCGTATACATAAGGCCCGATTAGCTTTTGGGAATTTGCGTCATCTGTGGAGTAGGCGAGACATCCGACTAATGACCAAAGGACGCGTTTACTGCGCAGTAGTTCGGTCCGTCTTACTTTATGGATGCGAAACATGGCCATTAAGGATAGAGGATATTCGTAGGCTCCTGGTATTCGATCATAGATGTCTTCGAAGCATTGCCCGTGTTTTCTGGGACCACCGAGTAAGCAATACGTGGGTTAGGAATAGAGTACTAGGTAGATACGGTAAGTCTATTGATGAAGTAGTAAATCTTCATCAGCTAAGGTGGTTAGGACATGTGTTACGTATGCCTGACCACCGCCTACCTCGACGAGCAATGCTGTCTGGTGTAGGAGCAGGGTGGAAGAAAGCTAGGGGCGGCCAAACCAAAACATGGCACCAGTCCATGAAGTCATTGACAGTTGGGCTGAGCCATGTTAATAGGTGTAGACTACCTGGTTGGGGTCCGCATGACGCTCGTAATAAATGGTTAGAGACTTTGGGTGATATGGCTCAAAATCGTTGGCAATGGCGCAGGTGCATCCATTCCTTGTCTTCCTCCAAATCCTAAGCTTCTGAACTTATCATAATTTTCTCTTTACTGAATCATATTTTCTTAAATGTTCTCGGTCTCTACTCCCTTCCATGAATACTAACTCTGCTACTACCTTCCCCACTCTGGGATTTGATTCGATAATTTAATCTCTATCTGCTAATTGAGACATGGCAACTTGAACTGACGTACGCATGTACCAAGTTCTACGTTGCAACTGTCTGTCTGCCCTGTTGATGGAACCGGAATATAATGACAGAGCCCTTAGAGATGGTAACTTCTTATAAACGAAGGGATAAGTTACAGCTGCTTGCTGCAGGCATTTTCAATGTGGCCGTAGGATTTGAAGAACTGAGTAAGGATTCCATGCCTGGAAGTCGTGCATTATACACTAGCTGTAATTTGTGGTGGCTGTTGTAAGTCATTGATATGATGAGTCCGAAGAATATAGCTAAGTGGGATTTCGCGACAATCAAACCACCTTACACTGATGATCCAACTCATCAGACAGTGCTGAATGAAGATATCATATCGTTATCACGTATCAGGTATCACAGTATCCGATAATAAAAGCTGTCACTTTCTCTGGACCATGTGTTTAAGAGGAATCGGACTCCATCAGTCGAGATATAGTGAAGCTGTGGGGAACACGCAACAAAAATCTACAATACCTTCAACGAATAGTCATTCCAATCGCCTTATCACATGCTGTCTATCAGGGCAAAGTACTTTTTACAGTTCTATTTGATTTTGCAATAGACCCATTCTTAGTGGTAACACTTTTTATTTTACTTCCCCCTTCTCATGGGCTAACCTCTAACCGGAAGACTCATATCATCCCGATGCTCAAGGATTATATATTTTTTACTCACGAGGGTACTGATGAAGCCCAGCAATCCGAGTTGCGAGGCCAGGATGTTTCGGATGTGTCCCTCACCTAGTCCCACTCACCATCAAATGTATAATGTTTCTTTAGAATTGGTTCTCATAAATGCCTAATGAAAATGGTAGATAGACGGATAGTGTATCACAATCTAGTGAATAGGAAGTCGTAATTTATGTGTTCTATCCTCTTCAAGCTATTGAATTCACTGTATCTGTTGTGGGGGGGGGATTGGGGGTGGCTGTGTTGTAATTGGCGTCAATATGCTTTTGTATATCATTTAACTGGTTCTCAATAAATAGTAGAAATATTTTATTCGACGTCACGTGTACCAACATACCTAATTATACGTATCGGTCAACCTCAGTTGCATAGATCCCAAGTTTTTGCGTGTACTAGGATGTATTCCTTGAAACAAATCCATCCATACTTTACAACACCCTTAAATCGTTCTGTCACAATAAAAAGCATGCTGAATTCTGTCTGATAGATTACGATTGTTAAGTAAATTGTATTGGGTCTTGATTGATTTAAACAAACATAATTTGAAGCTGCTCAATGAATGGTGCTGTATACTTGTCTACAAGTTAGTATGTAAATGCTGAGATCACTTTAGACAAATCATTTCTCCTTCCTAGGTGATCTCTTCATGACACCCTACTTGTGTACTTTTATGAGCCTACATAACCTAGGAAAGGCTTGGTAGGGTTAACCAATTTTTACACACTAGATAATCCTTTGTTATATTATGAAGTGTATTTAACGTTTTACTAATCCATTTTTCTCGATCGGGGTTATCGTCGGAAGACGCAACAAAAATGTTTACATAGCGATTAGACTTGTTGATTACTCTGTGGCGAAATCG
Organism: Schistosoma mekongi; assembly: GCA_034768735.1. Classification (NCBI taxonomy): domain Eukaryota; kingdom Metazoa; phylum Platyhelminthes; class Trematoda; order Strigeidida; family Schistosomatidae; genus Schistosoma; species Schistosoma mekongi. The sequence goes on along the minus strand of CM068306.1, from coordinate 68,166,271 downwards.
TAAGGTAAGCCTATGTATATCTGTGCCTCACACAATTATATGATAATTAAGTAAGTATTTCTGATTCTACTGGTTGTTTTGTATTTATTATAATGATTAGTACTGAACTCCTATAAATGTGCGCAGATTGTTGATCCCACTGACCGCCTATCTGTTTGTGTATGCTACTAGCTGTCTGAATAAAATTTCCCTACTACTTACTACTGACCTCGTGTTTAATGTGTTTTACGTAGATACTATTGTAGTAGATACTACTCGTAAGGCCGTCCACAAGTAGTAGGTCGCGTGAAAGTGGAAACAGTAAACAGCACACGAGGTGACAAGGAGCAAAACCTGATCACAACATGTAGGAGAAATGGAGACAGCTAAGGGAGGCAAGCATACAACCAACATTGGTCGAGGAATACAAAGGACATGTAAATAGATAATTAAAAGTAGTATATATATTATTTATGACGTTCTCTATTTTCACCAAACTGACGATTACTTTGTCCAAGTCTTCTCACACTATATCACAAATTCACAGAGTATATGGTCATTGTAGTCTAAACTAATTACTATTACCAATGTTAATGTGCTCTTCTCAAGAACTGAACATTCAAAGTCCTTACATTTATGCTATTGAGAATGTTCACCATAGAGCCGTAAGCCAGCACGAAACATGCCCAGTACTTCTTAGCCTTTCATAGTGTCAAGTTACGATCACGATTGAGGTTACCATCAGTTACTGTTTCCAGATGTGGGAATATTTCTAGATTTTTTCAATAATTTCGTAGCATGTAATAGTCTCAAGATTCTGCACAAATTAATTTAATTAATCATGGAATGTGCATAGTGATTGATATAAACAGATTTTAGATAACTAGTCACTAACATTTTGTATCCGTTGTTTGTCTCTACTATTTTTTTTTATTATTGCAGGCAAAGAAGCCGTAGTGATATCTGAAATGAATATTATTCTACTCATTTATTGCATACTGAATTGGAACAGATTTTGTCTATCCACAAAGAATAATTACAAAAACTACTGTTTAGAATTTTCTTCTTTATCACCAGTAGTCTTATTTGAATAAACATTTAAATCCATATTTTGTTCAGGTGCTGTATACACATAACAGTATAACATGTTTTACCAGTACTGAGCCGTTTAACTGTTTTACGTTTCGACCATGTTATTTGGTTGTTTTGGTAGTTCAATGTAATGTTAGTGGGAATTGTATATTGTTTATCATACTTGCGTAGAAATCATCTAGTTAGTTCAATCTTTATTCTTGGTTATTTTCGCCTTAAGTTTGGTCCTAAATAAAAATTCTTGTAACAATATTCAGCTTTTCGTGATTATATAACCTCTGTTCTACCTTTTGGAGTTTTAGTCGTACTTAGATTTTCTTCATTTTTGCTAGTGTCTTTTAGCGAAGTTTGAATGCTTTCACAGTCTTTGTCGTGGATGGTTTTTTAACTGCATCCTTTATATGGTTCTCAAAACAGTGTGATAACGAAGCGTAATTTGTATTCTATTTGTTTTTACTTTAATAAACGATTGTTCAGCTAATCTATATTTCCTTGTTACAAATTTTCTAGAGTTTCCATCTAACAAAGCGAGTGGGTAGTTTCTGTAATTTTGAATGAATACACTTTGTCAAATTGACTATTTAGCGTAAGAACGATGCATGTCTTGTATCGGTTTGTTCCACATTTATAAAGTAGTACATAGTAAAATGTTGTATAGCATACTTGTTCTTTCGTAGACCAAGTGGCCTAGACTAGAGAAGGCATGAGTCAACAAACTTTTAACAAGCATTCTGTATAAGTGTCCAAATTTCGCCAGCCATTAATTCAACTGTATCTGTGAAACTGTTGGGGTAAACAAAATGTTCAACGCACTCAATTATTTCACTCTTTATCGCCAAATTAGGTATTGATCCAAACTAGTTCTGAAGAAACATTATACATTTGATGGTGAATGGGACTAGGTGAGGGGCACATCCGAAACATCCTGGCCTCGCAACTCGGATTGCTGGGCTTCATCAGTACCCTCGTGAGTAAAAAATATATAATCCTTGAGCATCGGGATGATATGAGCCTTCCGATTAGAGGTTAGCCCATGAGAAGAGGGAAGTAAAATAAAAAGTGTTACCACTAAGAATGGGTCTATTGCAAAAGTAAATAAAACTGAGAAGTACTTTGTCCCAATAGACAACATCAGATGTGGCGATTGAAATGGCGATTAACTAATAATCTTGTACATTATTCACTCGACTGATCTTCATGCATACCAGATATTATTGAAATAAAATTATGAATACTACATTTGGGTTGCTGAAGGAATGATGCAAGTGATATCGATTCCGGGGAATATCATTTTGATCTTTCATATTACTATTTGATTACATAAATGTTATCTTTACATTCATAAATTCAAAACTACTATTATGACTGCACATAAAGACCTAAGTACTGAAGTATTTTTATTCAGATGCATACAGTTAATTGATGATAGACAGATATTTTAATAGTTGGCATGAGGTTTTTAGAAAATACTCTGATGACTTTCGCTATTGCTACGCATCTGTTGACACGAACTCGCAAAAATCGACTTGAATCACATTTTTGCTAAATGCCAACAAATTATATTTTTCTAAGACAAGACCCATAAAAGCAATACCATTACGTAAGGAACGATGTAAAATTGTGACGCCGTTATTTTAATTGCAGCTTAGAGGAAATCTTGATCATAATTGGTTATAGTCAACAGATTAGTGAAAACGCTTGTGGGAAAACGAAATTTAGTCGTTTGTTTGAAATCTTGGGCTGCCACTTCTTACCAAGTATCTCAACAATTTACTTTTTCGTCGCAGAATCGGATTGCGTACTCATGTAGCTTTATAAAAAGACTACGACCTATCGTGAGTAATCCAGTTATATCTGAGCAAAGACATCATGGTGGCTGGTAACATGCGTTACTGAATAAACTCGAGTATATGAACATAGAAAGCTGGATAATTAACTGGCTGTTTTCCTATTTTTCCGTAAGAGAACAGTATACTTTCTACAAAGTGAAGTGCTCCACTCATCTATTAACGAAAGT
>CM068306.1:68058995-68156573 GCA_034768735.1 Schistosoma mekongi | reverse complement strand
CCGCCGCCGCCGCCGCCGCCGCCGCCGCCGCCGCCGCCGCCGCCGCCGCCGCCGCCGCCGCCGCCGCCGCCGCCGCCGCCGCCGCCGCCGCCGCCGCCGCCGCCGCCGCCGCCGCCGCCGCCGCCGCCGCCGCCGCCGCCGCCGCCGCCGCCGCCGCCGCCGCCGCCGCCGCCGCCGCCGCCGCCGCCGCCGCCGCCGCCGCCGCCGCCGCCGCCGCCGCCGCCGCCGCCGCCGCCGCCGCCGCCGCCGCCGCCGCCGCCGCCGCCGCCGCCGCCGCCGCCGCCGCCGCCGCCGCCGCCGCCGCCGCCGCCGCCGCCGCCGCCGCCGCCGCCGCCGCCGCCGCCGCCGCCGCCGCCGCCGCCGCCGCCGCCGCCGCCGCCGCCGCCGCCGCCGCCGCCGCCGCCGCCGCCGCCGCCGCCGCCGCCGCCGCCGCCGCCGCCGCCGCCGCCGCCGCCGCCGCCGCCGCCGCCGCCGCCGCCGCCGCCGCCGCCGCCGCCGCCGCCGCCGCCGCCGCCGCCGCCGCCGCCGCCGCCGCCGCCGCCGCCGCCGCCGCCGCCGCCGCCGCCGCCGCCGCCGCCGCCGCCGCCGCCGCCGCCGCCGCCGCCGCCGCCGCCGCCGCCGCCGCCGCCGCCGCCGCCGCCGCCGCCGCCGCCGCCGCCGCCGCCGCCGCCGCCGCCGCCGCCGCCGCCGCCGCCGCCGCCGCCGCCGCCGCCGCCGCCGCCGCCGCCGCCGCCGCCGCCGCCGCCGCCGCCGCCGCCGCCGCCGCCGCCGCCGCCGCCGCCGCCGCCGCCGCCGCCGCCGCCGCCGCCGCCGCCGCCGCCGCCGCCGCCGCCGCCGCCGCCGCCGCCGCCGCCGCCGCCGCCGCCGCCGCCGCCGCCGCCGCCGCCGCCGCCGCCGCCGCCGCCGCCGCCGCCGCCGCCGCCGCCGCCGCCGCCGCCGCCGCCGCCGCCGCCGCCGCCGCCGCCGCCGCCGCCGCCGCCGCCGCCGCCGCCGCCGCCGCCGCCGCCGCCGCCGCCGCCGCCGCCGCCGCCGCCGCCGCCGCCGCCGCCGCCGCCGCCGCCGCCGCCGCCGCCGCCGCCGCCGCCGCCGCCGCCGCCGCCGCCGCCGCCGCCGCCGCCGCCGCCGCCCCCCCCCCCCCGCCCCCCCCCCCCCCGCCCCCCCCCCCCCCGCCCCCCCCCCCCCCCGCCCCCCCCCCCCCGCCCCCCCCCCCCCCGCCCCCCCCCCCCCGCCCCCCCCCCCCCCGCCCCCCCCCCCCCCGCCCCCCCCCCCCCCGCCCCCCCCCCCCCCGCCCCCCCCCCCCCCGCCCCCCCCCCCCCCCCGCCCCCCCCCCCCCCCGCCCCCCCCCCCCCCGCCCCCCCCCCCCCGCCCCCCCCCCCCCCGCCCCCCCCCCCCCCGCCCCCCCCCCCCCCCGCCCCCCCCCCCCCGCCCCCCCCCCCCCGCCCCCCCCCCCCCCGCCCCCCCCCCCCCGCCCCCCCCCCCCCGCCCCCCCCCCCCCGCCCCCCCCCCCCCCGCCCCCCCCCCCCCGCCCCCCCCCCCCCCGCCCCCCCCCCCCCCGCCCCCCCCCCCCCCGCCCCCCCCCCCCCCGCCCCCCCCCCCCCCGCCCCCCCCCCCCCCGCCCCCCCCCCCCCGCCCCCCCCCCCCCCCGCCCCCCCCCCCCCGCCCCCCCCCCCCCGCCCCCCCCCCCCCCGCCCCCCCCCCCCCCGCCCCCCCCCCCCCCGCCCCCCCCCCCCCCGCCCCCCCCCCCCCTCCCCCCCCCCCCCGCCCCCCCCCCCCCGCCCCCCCCCCCCCGCCCCCCCCCCCCCCGCCCCCCCCCCCCCCGCCCCCCCCCCCCCCGCCCCCCCCCCCCCGCCCCCCCCCCCCCGCCCCCCCCCCCCCGCCCCCCCCCCCCCCGCCCCCCCCCCCCCCGCCCCCCCCCCCCCCGCCCCCCCCCCCCCCGCCCCCCCCCCCCCGCCCCCCCCCCCCCCGCCCCCCCCCCCCCCGCCCCCCCCCCCCCCGCCCCCCCCCCCCCGCCCCCCCCCCCCCGCCCCCCCCCCCCCCCCCCGCCCCCCCCCCCCCCCGCCCCCCCCCCCCCGCCCCCCCCCCCCCCCCGCCCCCCCCCCCCCGCCCCCCCCCCCCCCCCGCCCCCCCCCCCCCGCCCCCCCCCCCCCGCCCCCCCCCCCCCGCCCCCCCCCCCCCCGCCCCCCCCCCCCCCGCCCCCCCCCCCCCGCCCCCCCCCCCCCCCGCCCCCCCCCCCCCCCGCCCCCCCCCCCCCCGCCCCCCCCCCCCCGCCCCCCCCCCCCCCCGCCCCCCCCCCCCCCGCCCCCCCCCCCCCCGCCCCCCCCCCCCCGCCCCCCCCCCCCCGCCCCCCCCCCCCCGCCCCCCCCCCCCCGCCCCCCCCCCCCCGCCCCCCCCCCCCCCCGCCCCCCCCCCCCCGCCCCCCCCCCCCCCGCCCCCCCCCCCCCCCGCCCCCCCCCCCCCCCCGCCCCCCCCCCCCCCCGCCCCCCCCCCCCCCGCCCCCCCCCCCCCGCCCCCCCCCCCCCCGCCCCCCCCCCCCCCGCCCCCCCCCCCCCCGCCCCCCCCCCCCCGCCCCCCCCCCCCCCGCCCCCCCCCCCCCCCGCCCCCCCCCCCCCGCCCCCCCCCCCCCCCGCCCCCCCCCCCCCCCCGCCCCCCCCCCCCCGCCCCCCCCCCCCCCGCCCCCCCCCCCCCCGCCCCCCCCCCCCCCCCGCCCCCCCCCCCCCCCCCCCCGCCCCCCCCCCCCCCCCGCCCCCCCCCCCCCCCCCGCCCCCCCCCCCCCGCCCCCCCCCCCCCGCCCCCCCCCCCCCGCCCCCCCCCCCCCCCCGCCCCCCCCCCCCCCGCCCCCCCCCCCCCGCCCCCCCCCCCCCGCCCCCCCCCCCCCCCCCCGCCCCCCCCCCCCCGCCCCCCCCCCCCCCCCGCCCCCCCCCCCCCGCCCCCCCCCCCCCGCCCCCCCCCCCCCCCCCGCCCCCCCCCCCCCGCCCCCCCCCCCCCGCCCCCCCCCCCCCGCCCCCCCCCCCCCCCGCCCCCCCCCCCCCCGCCCCCCCCCCCCCCCCGCCCCCCCCCCCCCCGCCCCCCCCCCCCCCCGCCCCCCCCCCCCCCCCGGCCCCCGTCTCGTCGTCGTCGTCGTCTCGTCGTCGTCGTCTCGTCGTCGTCGTCGTCGTCGTCGTCGTCGTCGTCGTCGTCGTCGTCGTCTCGTCGTCGTCGTCGTCTCGTCGTCGTCGTCTCGTCGTCGTCGTCTCGTCGTCGTCGTCGTCGTCGTCTCGTCGTCGTCGTCTCGTCGTCGTCGTCGTCTCGTCGTCGTCGTCGTCGTCGTCTCGTCGTCGTCGTCGTCGTCGTCGTCGTCGTCGTCGTCGTCGTCGTCTCGTCGTCGTCGTCGTCGTCGTCGTCGTCGTCGTCGTCTCGTCGTCGTCGTCTCGTCGTCGTCGTCGTCGTCGTCGTCGTCGTCGTCGTCGTCTCGTCGTCGTCGTCGTCGTCGTCTCGTCGTCGTCGTCGTCGTCGTCGTCGTCGTCGTCGTCGTCGTCGTCGTCGTCGTCGTCGTCGTCGTCGTCTCGTCGTCGTCGTCGTCTCGTCGTCGTCGTCGTCGTCGTCGTCTCGTCGTCGTCGTCGTCGTCGTCGTCGTCGTCGTCGTCGTCGTCGTCGTCGTCGTCGTCGTCGTCGTCGTCTCGTCGTCGTCGTCGTCGTCGTCGTCGTCGTCGTCGTCTCGTCGTCGTCGTCTCGTCGTCGTCGTCGTCGTCGTCGTCGTCGTCGTCGTCGTCGTCGTCGTCGTCGTCGTCGTCTCGTCGTCGTCGTCGTCGTCGTCGTCGTCGTCGTCTCGTCGTCGTCGTCGTCGTCTCGTCGTCGTCGTCTCGTCGTCGTCGTCTCGTCGTCGTCGTCTCGTCGTCGTCGTCTCGTCGTCGTCGTCGTCTCGTCGTCGTCGTCGTCGTCTCGTCGTCGTCGTCGTCGTCGTCGTCTCGTCGTCGTCGTCGTCGTCGTCGTCGTCTCGTCGTCGTCGTCTCGTCGTCGTCGTCGTCTCGTCGTCGTCGTCTCGTCGTCGTCGTCGTCGTCTCGTCGTCGTCGTCTCGTCGTCGTCGTCGTCGTCGTCGTCGTCGTCGTCTCGTCGTCGTCGTCGTCGTCGTCGTCGTCGTCGTCGTCGTCGTCGTCGTCGTCGTCGTCGTCGTCGTCGTCGTCGTCGTCTCGTCGTCGTCGTCTCGTCGTCGTCGTCGTCTCGTCGTCGTCGTCTCGTCGTCGTCGTCTCGTCGTCGTCGTCGTCGTCGTCGTCGTCGTCGTCGTCGTCGTCGTCTCGTCGTCGTCGTCGTCGTCGTCGTCGTCGTCGTCGTCTCGTCGTCGTCGTCTCGTCGTCGTCGTCGTCGTCGTCGTCTCGTCGTCGTCGTCGTCGTCGTCGTCTCGTCGTCGTCGTCTCGTCGTCGTCGTCGTCGTCTCGTCGTCGTCGTCTCGTCGTCGTCGTCGTCGTCGTCGTCGTCTCGTCGTCGTCGTCTCGTCGTCGTCGTCGTCGTCGTCTCGTCGTCGTCGTCTCGTCGTCGTCGTCGTCGTCTCGTCGTCGTCGTCTCGTCGTCGTCGTCGTCTCGTCGTCGTCGTCGTCGTCTCGTCGTCGTCGTCGTCGTCGTCGTCGTCGTCGTCGTCTCGTCGTCGTCGTCGTCGTCTCGTCGTCGTCGTCGTCGTCGTCTCGTCGTCGTCGTCGTCGTCGTCGTCTCGTCGTCGTCGTCTCGTCGTCGTCGTCTCGTCGTCGTCGTCGTCGTCGTCTCGTCGTCGTCGTCGTCGTCGTCGTCGTCGTCGTCGTCGTCTCGTCGTCGTCGTCGTCGTCTCGTCGTCGTCGTCGTCGTCGTCGTCGTCGTCTCGTCGTCGTCGTCGTCGTCGTCGTCGTCGTCGTCGTCGTCGTCGTCGTCGTCGTCGTCTCGTCGTCGTCGTCGTCGTCTCGTCGTCGTCGTCGTCTCGTCGTCGTCGTCGTCGTCGTCTCGTCGTCGTCGTCGTCGTCGTCGTCGTCGTCTCGTCGTCGTCGTCGTCGTCGTCTCGTCGTCGTCGTCGTCGTCTCGTCGTCGTCGTCGTCGTCGTCGTCGTCTCGTCGTCGTCGTCGTCGTCGTCGTCGTCGTCGTCGTCGTCGTCGTCGTCGTCGTCGTCGTCGTCGTCGTCGTCTCGTCGTCGTCGTCGTCGTCGTCGTCGTCGTCGTCGTCTCGTCGTCGTCGTCTCGTCGTCGTCGTCGTCGTCGTCGTCGTCTCGTCGTCGTCGTCTCGTCGTCGTCGTCGTCGTCGTCGTCGTCGTCGTCGTCTCGTCGTCGTCGTCGTCTCGTCGTCGTCGTCGTCTCGTCGTCGTCGTCGTCGTCTCGTCGTCGTCGTCGTCGTCGTCGTCTCGTCGTCGTCGTCGTCGTCGTCGTCGTCGTCTCGTCGTCGTCGTCTCGTCGTCGTCGTCGTCTCGTCGTCGTCGTCGTCTCGTCGTCGTCGTCTCGTCGTCGTCGTCGTCGTCGTCTCGTCGTCGTCGTCGTCGTCGTCGTCTCGTCGTCGTCGTCGTCTCGTCGTCGTCGTCGTCTCGTCGTCGTCGTCTCGTCGTCGTCGTCGTCGTCGTCGTCGTCGTCGTCGTCGTCGTCGTCGTCGTCGTCGTCTCGTCGTCGTCGTCTCGTCGTCGTCGTCGTCGTCGTCGTTCGGCCCCCCCCCCCCCCCCCCCCCCCCCCCCCCCCCCCCCCCCCCCCCCCCCCCCCCCCCCCCCCCCCCCCCCCCCCCCCCCCCCCCCCCCCCCCCCCCCCCCCCCCCCCCCCCCCCCCCCCCCCCCCCCCCCCCCCCCCCCCCCCCCCCCCCCCCCCCCCCCCCCCCCCCCCCCCCCCCCCCCCCCCCCCCCCCCCCCCCCCCCCCCCCCCCCCCCCCCCCCCCCCCCCCCCCCCCCCCCCCCCCCCCCCCCCCCCCCCCCCCCCCCCCCCCCCCCCCCCCCCCCCCCCCCCCCCCCCCCCCCCCCCCCCCCCCCCCCCCCCCCCCCCCCCCCCCCCCCCCCCCCCCCCCCCCCCCCCCCCCCCCCCCCCCCCCCCCCCCCCCCCCCCCCCCCCCCCCCCCCCCCCCCCCCCCCCCCCCCCCCCCCCCCCCCCCCCCCCCCCCCCCCCCCCCCCCCCCCCCCCCCCCCCCCCCCCCCCCCCCCCCCCCCCCCCCCCCCCCCCCCCCCCCCCCCCCCCCCCCCCCCCCCCCCCCCCCCCCCCCCCCCCCCCCCCCCCCCCCCCCCCCCCCCCCCCCCCCCCCCCCCCCCCCCCCCCCCCCCCCCCCCCCCCCCCCCCCCCCCCCCCCCCCCCCCCCCCCCCCCCCCCCCCCCCCCCCCCCCCCCCCCCCCCCCCCCCCCCCCCCCCCCCCCCCCCCCCCCCCCCCCCCCCCCCCCCCCCCCCCCCCCCCCCCCCCCCCCCCCCCCCCCCCCCCCCCCCCCCCCCCCCCCCCCCCCCCCCCCCCCCCCCCCCCCCCCCCCCCCCCCCCCCCCCCCCCCCCCCCCCCCCCCCCCCCCCCCCCCCCCCCCCCCCCCCCCCCCCCCCCCCCCCCCCCCCCCCCCCCCCCCCCCCCCCCCCCCCCCCCCCCCCCCCCCCCCCCCCCCCCCCCCCCCCCCCCCCCCCCCCCCCCCCCCCCCCCCCCCCCCCCCCCCCCCCCCCCCCCCCCCCCCCCCCCCCCCCCCCCCCCCCCCCCCCCCCCCCCCCCCCCCCCCCCCCCCCCCCCCCCCCCCCCCCCCCCCCCCCCCCCCCCCCCCCCCCCCCCCCCCCCCCCCCCCCCCCCCCCCCCCCCCCCCCCCCCCCCCCCCCCCCCCCCCCCCCCCCCCCCCCCCCCCCCCCCCCCCCCCCCCCCCCCCCCCCCCCCCCCCCCCCCCCCCCCCCCCCCCCCCCCCCCCCCCCCCCCCCCCCCCCCCCCCCCCCCCCCCCCCCCCCCCCCCCCCCCCCCCCCCCCCCCCCCCCCCCCCCCCCCCCCCCCCCCCCCCCCCCCCCCCCCCCCCCCCCCCCCCCCCCCCCCCCCCCCCCCCCCCCCCCCCCCCCCCCCCCCCCCCCCCCCCCCCCCCCCCCCCCCCCCCCCCCCCCCCCCCCCCCCCCCCCCCCCCCCCCCCCCCCCCCCCCCCCCCCCCCCCCCCCCCCCCCCCCCCCCCCCCCCCCCCCCCCCCCCCCCCCCCCCCCCCCCCCCCCCCCCCCCCCCCCCCCCCCCCCCCCCCCCCCCCCCCCCCCCCCCCCCCCCCCCCCCCCCCCCCCCCCCCCCCCCCCCCCCCCCCCCCCCCCCCCCCCCCCCCCCCCCCCCCCCCCCCCCCCCCCCCCCCCCCCCCCCCCCCCCCCCCCCCCCCCCCCCCCCCCCCCCCCCCCCCCCCCCCCCCCCCCCCCCCCCCCCCCCCCCCCCCCCCCCCCCCCCCCCCCCCCCCCCCCCCCCCCCCCCCCCCCCCCCCCCCCCCCCCCCCCCCCCCCCCCCCCCCCCCCCCCCCCCCCCCCCCCCCCCCCCCCCCCCCCCCCCCCCCCCCCCCCCCCCCCCCCCCCCCCCCCCCCCCCCCCCCCCCCCCCCCCCCCCCCCCCCCCCCCCCCCCCCCCCCCCCCCCCCCCCCCCCCCCCCCCCCCCCCCCCCCCCCCCCCCCCCCCCCCCCCCCCCCCCCCCCCCCCCCCCCCCCCCCCCCCCCCCCCCCCCCCCCCCCCCCCCCCCCCCCCCCCCCCCCCCCCCCCCCCCCCCCCCCCCCCCCCCCCCCCCCCCCCCCCCCCCCCCCCCCCCCCCCCCCCCCCCCCCCCCCCCCCCCCCCCCCCCCCCCCCCCCCCCCCCCCCCCCCCCCCCCCCCCCCCCCCCCCCCCCCCCCCCCCCCCCCCCCCCCCCCCCCCCCCCCCCCCCCCCCCCCCCCCCCCCCCCCCCCCCCCCCCCCCCCCCCCCCCCCCCCCCCCCCCCCCCCCCCCCCCCCCCCCCCCCCCCCCCCCCCCCCCCCCCCCCCCCCCCCCCCCCCCCCCCCCCCCCCCCCCCCCCCCCCCCCCCCCCCCCCCCCCCCCCCCCCCCCCCCCCCCCCCCCCCCCCCCCCCCCCCCCCCCCCCCCCCCCCCCCCCCCCCCCCCCCCCCCCCCCCCCCCCCCCCCCCCCCCCCCCCCCCCCCCCCCCCCCCCCCCCCCCCCCCCCCCCCCCCCCCCCCCCCCCCCCCCCCCCCCCCCCCCCCCCCCCCCCCCCCCCCCCCCCCCCCCCCCCCCCCCCCCCCCCCCCCCCCCCCCCCCCCCCCCCCCCCCCCCCCCCCCCCCCCCCCCCCCCCCCCCCCCCCCCCCCCCCCCCCCCCCCCCCCCCCCCCCCCCCCCCCCCCCCCCCCCCCCCCCCCCCCCCCCCCCCCCCCCCCCCCCCCCCCCCCCCCCCCCCCCCCCCCCCCCCCCCCCCCCCCCCCCCCCCCCCCCCCCCCCCCCCCCCCCCCCCCCCCCCCCCCCCCCCCCCCCCCCCCCCCCCCCCCCCCCCCCCCCCCCCCCCCCCCCCCCCCCCCCCCCCCCCCCCCCCCCCCCCCCCCCCCCCCCCCCCCCCCCCCCCCCCCCCCCCCCCCCCCCCCCCCCCCCCCCCCCCCCCCCCCCCCCCCCCCCCCCCCCCCCCCCCCCCCCCCCCCCCCCCCCCCCCCCCCCCCCCCCCCCCCCCCCCCCCCCCCCCCCCCCCCCCCCCCCCCCCCCCCCCCCCCCCCCCCCCCCCCCCCCCCCCCCCCCCCCCCCCCCCCCCCCCCCCCCCCCCCCCCCCCCCCCCCCCCCCCCCCCCCCCCCCCCCCCCCCCCCCCCCCCCCCCCCCCCCCCCCCCCCCCCCCCCCCCCCCCCCCCCCCCCCCCCCCCCCCCCCCCCCCCCCCCCCCCCCCCCCCCCCCCCCCCCCCCCCCCCCCCCCCCCCCCCCCCCCCCCCCCCCCCCCCCCCCCCCCCCCCCCCCCCCCCCCCCCCCCCCCCCCCCCCCCCCCCCCCCCCCCCCCCCCCCCCCCCCCCCCCCCCCCCCCCCCCCCCCCCCCCCCCCCCCCCCCCCCCCCCCCCCCCCCCCCCCCCGCCCGCCCTCTCGTGCGTCCTCCCGTTCTCTCTGCGCCACCGCCCCTCCTGGTGGCTGGTCCCTGCGTTCCTGCCTCCCTCGCGTCTCTGCCCCCTCAGCCCCGCTGGCTCATTCCCTGGCGGTGGTCCTCTTTTTCCGTCCGCGCCCCTCCCTTTCTCCCCGGTGCCGTGCTCCACGCATCGATGAACGAAGGGTGTGTGGCACCCTCGCGGGCGGTTCGTCCTCGGTCTATTTCTCCGTTTCCGGCCTGCCGGTGCCTCGGCGAGGAAACAACCCGGTTGGGCACGACCCAGTAGTGGACGAGTGGGATCGATTGCGTCTGCGGAAGGTGATGGGTGAAGGAATGGGGGATGAGCGAAGGGGGCAACGAGGGTCGAGGTGGAAGGAGAGGCAACGGAACTTCCCCGCCAAGGGCAAGCAGGCAATTGCAGGGAGAACAGGGAAAAGTAACCGAACGGCTCGGGGGAATTCCGCACAGAGGTGGGGGAAAATGGAGATTCGAGCATGAGGACGGCACGCGAGGGTACTGCGGTTGGTGGAGCTGGTGACGCTGACCTAGCTTGGGTGGTCGCAGGTGGGGCGACCTCAAAGAGGGGGGGAGGGGGTAGATACTCTTGGACGCGAGTACGGAGGGGGGGGGGAGGACCAAGCACGGATGTGGGGGTGACAGAGGGGCGGAGGGGTTAGGGAGAAAAGGAACTGGTGAGACATCCTAGAGGCGGAAAAGGTAGAGGATACGAAACTACTACGGACGAAGCCGGATGCACGTTAGGATGGGGAGTGAGATGGGGGGGGGGGGGAGTAGGACAGAGCCCCCGAAAGGCACTGGGGAACCCGGGGAGTGGGGGGAGTGAGGGGGGAAAGTAAAAGTGCCGCGGGGGGCCCGCGCCAAACGGGGCCTGGTACTCGCACCTGCAGGGGGGGTTTCCCCACTTAGTGAGACGCTAAATCTCATTGGTTCGTTCTTTATTTTAGTATGCTATTTGTGACATTCCAAGGACGCTCTCTTTTTTTATATATATACGCATGAGATGTACGGATGTTATTCCGTTTGCCAGGCTGCCTGTGGAATTAAACGCATCTGCTGACTTTGGACTTCTTCCTCTAGTTAGCTGATCTGGGGCGCTGTGAATAGCTTAGCTTACCTGTTGTTGTATCACTGGTCATACGTTCGCTAGCAGGTATCGAGGTGTTTTCCTTAATTCGCGAAACCCTAGCAGAGTTCGAGCGAAAATAGTGATTCTCACATGTAATGTCTGTTTCATGAGTCGAGTCTTTGAGCTAAATAAATCGCCGATACTCTCGTCAAAACTCTTAACTATTTCAATGCAAACTAATTTGCGTGTCTATGGTCGTAGCAGGTGAACGTTGACCACAATGAGTGATGAAATGTCTGAACTTCTTACTAGATTCTAGACCATTTTGAATAAAAAGACAAGTTAACTGAGCGTTATAATAACCTAAAGAGGTCATCGCAAAATGATACTCATTTATCTATTATGATCTCAGGTTAATTATTGCGAAATTGATAAATATATCACACAAATGACCTACTCTGCCACGCTCCATTATTTTCGTGATCATAACGATAACAGCACTTTTTTCTTGCCATATCATACGCCAGAATGCATCTTGTGAATTAACGACAGCCCCTTGAGTGGCTATGTACCGGGGCTTTCCGTTGAAGAAAAACGCTGTAGAACTATTTGAAGTCAGTGGGGGATTAGACGAAGTAGTAATGTTATTAGTAGATTGTTGATTATTATTGACATCAGAAACTGAAGCGATTGGGGAATATTTGACACTAGAGAAAGAACTCCCATTAGAAAGAGATTCAGTTAGATGGACCTGCAACAAGTTGATTTCCAGAAAAGTTAATCATATAAAAATTAATAGTTAGCAATTCTAACCAATTGGTTCAAAATTCACCTCTGTAGGTAAAAACCATAAAACACCTTGACACCATGTCACAAAACCGACTGGATTACCTGGTGTAAAAGACGACTCGCTACGCTGCATATAAAGGAAGAACTACAAACTATCAAAGTGTTTTCAACACGCTTAACATAAAGGAAACTGACACATCACACACGGCTACTATTCTGTTTCTCATGTGATTACCGCGATTAATAAAATGATAAGGAGCCAAATCTAGGACGAACTAGCTTAACTAAGTTCTTTGGTCATGAAATTGGATTTTGATTTCGAAGAAAAAGCTATGCATGAGTCAAGACACTGAAACATTAGTCAATGAATTCTACTTAAAACAACTTCTAGTATCATTAAATACACATCATGGTTCGAGAAATTGGAAATTCGGATAGAGATATTAAAAGCGACTTGAAAAAAAGATTGCGGACCACTATTTTCTAACCAGTTTCCAGTTTATATCACAGTGTTACAATTAAAACAAGTAAATCTCACTTTAAAATGAAGAAAAGGCAAGACTGACAATCATTAAGAAAACTAATGTCTTGAAACGGATGTTGTTGATAACGCTATCTTATATATTTTACGAACGTACAACAGACTATTTGACAAACATTTAGTACTATAATTTATACAATTTAGTTGGCACAAGAATGGGGATGAATATGGAAATACCCCTAATAGGAAGGCGGACGGAATGCGATTATATTCATCGATTATTAATATACAACGACAGCCGCACGCGAATAAGAAGAGAGAATACAGGACTTTGTAAGAAAGCTTTTATGTTTCAAGCAAAGACAACCAGATGGATGACATTCCAATGTATACAATATTTTCGGTATGAGAACCGATAATTAAGCCGAACACTCAATTCGGCCTCGTGGGTAGATGACGCTCGGCCGTACTACATCATTGTATTTCACCTGTAGACTGGCATTCTATTCATTAATTTTAACAGTCCTCGAACCTTGTGTTACTCATTAAATCTTACATACAATAATCTAAAAATAATAGGTATGGATTACATGGTACATGATACGTTGTAGGTGCCACAAAAAAAACTGAGGTGAGTCAATCAGTCTAAGACAACATAGACCCTAGATCATATATGCGTTAGCTCACGTTGCCACATCACATTAGTACAACGACATCGCATTTACAAGATCGATACCAGAATTATAGCTCAACAAGGAAAAAATATGAAATTGTGGAATTCCAAATCTAGAGGACGATAAAGTGTGAATGGGATCGATTCTACGCTGGCACCCAGTGTTTTCAACAACTTACCGCAGTTATCGAGAAGAATCCGACGAAAGAGTTTCCAATAAGTAACACAGCTCATGCCACTTGTAGACTACTTCGTTAGTTTGTGTCTTTTTTGACTTCTGGTTCCTGTTTTTATTTTTTATTCCACCCTACATCGTTCGTTGTTTCATTGTGTGTTGTAGCACAGAATGTGTCCTTATCATTATTTTGTCACCATGGTGTCACCCCTTATATATGTCCACGAGTATTTGGAATGTTCTTCTACCATTTTTTATGCGGCATTATTTCCATCCTTCTTTGATAATTCTTGATTAACAGCTGCTGTTTATTACATTGCGTACTTCCTCTGTCTTTTATCATACGTTAATCTATATTCGTATTTCTTGCCTATCTTTTTTGAGATGCAAGTTTATAACGTCGTTTATTCATGAGTAACGTATAAGTTGGCACGTAATTTGATTGGTCGTACAACGAGACTGAATTCTTAAGATTAATCCCACAATACAGTTTAACATAAGGAACGAAACAAGGGTGTTCTTAAAGAAATAATGGGACTTAACATCTATAGAAATATAAAGTGTGAATGCACCTAGTCATTTGTGATAGATTCTGAGCCATACCACGCAATCTTTTCAACTATTTTCTATGATCTTCAATAAATCTGACTTAATCGTATCGTAGACTATATCAACTGATTATGTAACTTCAAATTAACGGTCATTCTCATAGGATTTATTTTTAAATAAATTACAGACTGCATAATCATATTTTCTGTAATGAACACTAAATGGTTTTTTATTTCAGGATGAATAATTAATAATTCACATATGACATTAATCGAATCTTGTTTCTGATAACATCCAGTAACCACCTTTCAGAGAATCTAGTCTTTCCTGGACTGTAAAGAAGTTAGTTTTTAAGAAAAAAGATTGTAAACAAAGTCGGATATATGAAAATTTGAATATATAGTTTAATTTTAATAATTATATGTGTTTTTTGAAAATTTTCGGTTGATTTTATGAAACAATTCTACCACTGTTTGTCGTTTCTTTCTTATACCGAAAGGAAGATGGGCACAATTTCATAAAAATGTATGAATTACGAATGCCTACTATTTATGCCTTATAGATTTGTTTGTGAAAGGCGTTAGACAAACAAAAACCGGTATATCACTATAATGATGATTTAATAAGAAATATTCAGGTTACTACATTTGTGCCTATGTGATCATATACGTGTAAGACGTTTTCACAAAACTACATATATTCGTAAAATTGATTTCTCCTGAAACTTAGTCAGGAAAACTCTGCATATAGTGCTTATGTGGTTTGTTTTTGTAGTGACATTTTAGTTCGTAACAAATTCTAAAGTAATAATTCTATGGTACTTTTATTAATGATTAAGCTTGATTTCTGCAGAAATATTTTTTTACTATTCACCACCCGTCACCAACTCCCTATAATATATATATATATATATATATATATATATATATATATATATATATATATATATATATATATATATATATATATATATATATATATATATATATATATATATATATATATATATATATATATATATATATATATATATATATATATATATATATATATATATATATATATATATATATATATATATATATATATATATATATATATATATATATATATATATATATATATATATATATATATATATATATATATATATATATATATATATATATATATATATATATATATATATATATATATATATATATATATATATATATATATATATATATATATATATATATATATATATATATATATATATATATATATATATATATATATATATATATATATATATATATATATATATATATATATATATATATATATATATATATATATATATATATATATATATATATATATATATATATATATATATATATATATATATATATATATATATATATATATATATATATATATATATATATATATATATATATATATATATATATATATATATATATATATATATATATATATATATATATATATATATATATATATATATATATATATATATATATATATATATATATATATATATATATATATATATATATATATATATATATATATATATATATATATATATATATATATATATATATATATATATATATATATATATATATATATATATATATATATATATATATATATATATATATATATATATATATATATATATATATATATATATATATATATATATATATATATATATATATATATATATATATATATATATATATATATATATATATATATATATATATATATATATATATATATATATATATATATATATATATATATATATATATATATATATATATATATATATATATATATATATATATATATATATATATATATATATATATATATATATATATATATATATATATATATATATATATATATATATATATATATATATATATATATATATATATATATATATATATATATATATATATATATATATATATATATATATATATATATATATATATATATATATATATATATATATATATATATATATATATATATATATATATATATATATATATATATATATATATATATATATATATATATATATATATATATATATATATATATATATATATATATATATATATATATATATATATATATATATATATATATATATATATATATATATATATATATATATATATATATATATATATATATATATATATATATATATATATATATATATATATATATATATATATATATATATATATATATATATATATATATATATATATATATATATATATATATATATATATATATATATATATATATATATATATAATAATAATAATAATAATAATAATAATAATAATAATAATAATAATAATAATAATAATAATAATAATAATAATAATAATAATAATAATAATAATAATAATAATAATAATAATAATAATAATAATAATAATAATAATAATAATAATAATAATAATAATAATAATAATAATAATAATAATAATAATAATAATAATAATAATAATAATAATAATAATAATAATAATAATAATAATAATAATAATAATAATAATAATAATAATAATAATAATAATAATAATAATAATAATAATAATAATAATAATAATAATAATAATAATAATAATAATAATAATAATAATAATAATAATAATAATAATAATAATAATAATAATAATAATAATAATAATAATAATAATAATAATAATAATAATAATAATAATAATAATAATAATAATAATAATAATAATAATAATAATAATAATAATAATAATAATAATAATAATAATAATAATAATAATAATAATAATAATAATAATAATAATAATAATAATAATAATAATAATAATAATAATAATAATAATAATAATAATAATAATAATAATAATAATAATAATAATAATAATAATAATAATAATAATAATAATAATAATAATAATAATAATAATAATAATAATAATAATAATAATAATAATAATAATAATAATAATAATAATAATAATAATAATAATAATAATAATAATAATAATAATAATAATAATAATAATAATAATAATAATAATAATAATAATAATAATAATAATAATAATAATAATAATAATAATAATAATAATAATAATAATAATAATAATAATAATAATAATAATAATAATAATAATAATAATAATAATAATAATAATAATAATAATAATAATAATAATAATAATAATAATAATAATAATAATAATAATAATAATAATAATAATAATAATAATAATAATAATAATAATAATAATAATAATAATAATAATAATAATAATAATAATAATAATAATAATAATAATAATAATAATAATAATAATAATAATAATAATAATAATAATAATAATAATAATAATAATAATAATAATAATAATAATAATAATAATAATAATAATAATAATAATAATAATAATAATAATAATAATAATAATAATAATAATAATAATAATAATAATAATAATAATAATAATAATAATAATAATAATAATAATAATAATAATAATAATAATAATAATAATAATAATAATAATAATAATAATAATAATAATAATAATAATAATAATAATAATAATAATAATAATAATAATAATAATAATAATAATAATAATAATAATAATAATAATAATAATAATAATAATAATAATAATAATAATAATAATAATAATAATAATAATAATAATAATAATAATAATAATAATAATAATAATAATAATAATAATAATAATAATAATAATAATAATAATAATAATAATAATAATAATAATAATAATAATAATAATAATAATAATAATAATAATAATAATAATAATAATAATAATAATAATAATAATAATAATAATAATAATAATAATAATAATAATAATAATAATAATAATAATAATAATAATAATAATAATAATAATAATAATAATAATAATAATAATAATAATAATAATAATAATAATAATAATAATAATAATAATAATAATAATAATAATAATAATAATAATAATAATAATAATAATAATAATAATAATAATAATAATAATAATAATAATAATAATAATAATAATAATAATAATAATAATAATAATAATAATAATAATAATAATAATAATAATAATAATAATAATAATAATAATAATAATAATAATAATAATAATAATAATAATAATAATAATAATAATAATAATAATAATAATAATAATAATAATAATAATAATAATAATAATAATAATAATAATAATAATAATAATAATAATAATAATAATAATAATAATAATAATAATAATAATAATAATAATAATAATAATAATAATAATAATAATAATAATAAATAATAATAATAATATATACTATTAATAATAAATATGCATATATGTGAACAAGAGAGTAGTATTTGGACAGGGTACAAATACACATATGAAGAGGGAAAGACACATATGCATTACTAAATTTAAATCGTCGTGTGATTAAATTGGAGAATGGTTTAACGGATCTTGCGTCGGCCATGGCAGGAGAAGGGGTTGAACGTACTTCTTCTGTATGCATAGTTCTGGCCTCATGATCCGTTATAGCTATCGCTTCTGCCGTTTTAAGGACTTTGAGTCTAACCGATCTTGGCAGATAGCTGTTGACACAGAATACTATTTTAAATGACTTATCTATGCTCGCCGTATGACCTGTTTCGATTAGGTGTGCTAATATTGAGCTATTGATATTTCTGACAACTCCTTTGCTTAACCAAACTGGAAGGTGCTCCCGGGCACGGAGGAGTAAATTCCTTGAGCATCTGCCAATGTAACTTGCTCCACAGGAGCAGTTGAACTGATAGATACAAAATGAAGTGGCAAGCTTAGGTAATTTATCCTTTATTTTCGGTATCACCATAGGACGGGTAGAAAATACCAGTTGTATTTTTGCGGCGTTAAATGTTTTCCGGATGGAACTGCCTAGCCTTAACGTCAGAATTTCACTGGGCGCGTCCCCTCTGAATGCTAGTCTAATGAAAAGCGGCTTCCTGCTTACGGTTTGAAACATCTTTCTGTTTGTTTTGGACATGGCATGTTTACTTATAAACTTTGCGGGATAACCGTTCTCCCTGAGGGTTTTATGCAACGCTTCTGTTTCTTCGTCAACCACATCAGGAGAGCATATCGTTATGATTCTATGATGTAAGGTTTTCAATAAATTCCTTTTATACTGTATAGGCACAAAACTAAGGAAGTTTGTGTATTGTCCTATCCATGTGGTTTTCTTGTTCAGATTTCTTCTTAGCGAGTCATCTGTTCTTTTCGTGAGCAGAACATCTAAAAATGCTATTTTACCTTCCCTTTCTTCTTCGCATGTGAATTTTATAGCCGGGTGAACCTCGTTAAATTGTCTGAGAATGTCAGACCGATTAGTATCCTGTTTGCAAAGGAGGAATGTATCGTCCACGTATCGGCAGTAGAAAGGTAATTTACTAACGAGTTGTGCCAGTGGACCGTTTTCTAGTTTGGCCAGGAAGATATCGGCCAGCATGGGACCCAGTGGAGAGCCCATTGCTACTCCATCCACCTGTCTATATATGTCGTTGTTAAACGTGAAATGTACATTCATTGTACACTTCAGTAATAATTCTTTAAGCGTGTCTATTGGGATGGTGACGTCTATTCCGGTTTCTATGACTTGGTCGCATATATAGTTAACGGTCTCAATTAGTGGAACGTTCGTGAATAAGGATGTGACGTCCAGAGATAGCATACATCGTTCTTTTGTACTCAGTTCCTTGACCATGTCTACAAATTGAAAGACATCTTTGACGCTGTGTTTAACTATCTGTTTGCAAAGAGGTTTTAGTAGATGTACCAGCCATTTCGCTACGCTGTGATAAGGTGAGTTTTGCATATCTAGGATTGGTCTGACTGGAACGCCCGGTTTATGTACCTTTGGTAAACCGTAAAGCCTTGGTGTGTGTGTTCCTAATGGTTTAATCGCTTCATATAAGTTTGTTGGGATTAATTGTTGGTCTTTCAGCTTTTTTAGGGATTTTGTGAAGTCCTTCTCTATTTTGCTAGTGAGATCTTTTTGGCTATCTAGTTTCTGAAATTTTAGGTTATCTTTTAGGATATCATTCATTTTTTCTATATAATCTTTTTTATTGAGTAAGACTACTCCATTTCCTTTGTCAGGTTTGGTAATAATCAAGTTTTCATTATTAATAAGTTCGTTAATAGCATTCCTATGTTTCTTCGTTAGAATGCTGCTATAGTTGAATTTAGAGTTCTTGTATTGATAACAGCAGTCAACTAGGCTAGACTTAAAGTGTTTCAATTCTTCTTCGGAAGTTGGAACTAGACCGACTGTTTGGCTATACAGATTTTCAAATTGAACATCGGTGTCTACGTGATTTACGTGGTTACGTGTGTCACAAATAATCTGATGAGACAAAAAATGTATATCCAAATTATCCTTTATATTTAAATGATGTTATACCCGCCTCAGAACTGGCTATTTTTGTCACTGATAATTTTGAACTAATAAATGTAGAACCTGATGAGCATTTATCGAAAAGAATATTCTTCGTTCAAACGTCTTTGTTTTAATCCTAGAAAACCATATAAACAATGAATAAATGTTTACATTTGATTAATTCCACTAAATATTTACTACTACTGAATAACTAGTTTAGTAATAATAACATCTCAGATGTATTTATTTACTTCAATCAATCAATCAATGCCTGTTACTCCAAGTGGAGCATAGACCGCCCACCAGCATTCTCCAGCCAACTTTGTCCTGGGCTTTCCGTTCTAGCTCTTCCCAAGTGCTGTTCATTCTCTTCATGTCTGTTTACAATTCCCGACGCAATGTGTTCTTGGGTCTTCCTCTGTTTCTGTGGCCTTTAGCATTCCAAGTCAGTGCTTGTCTTGTGACACAGTTTGATGGTTTCCTCAGTGTGTGTCCAATCCATCTCCAGCGTCTTTTCCTAATTTCTTCCTCAACTGGAAGTTGATTAGTTCTCTGCCACAACAGGTTGTTGTTGATGGTATCTGACCAACAGATCCGAAGAATCCTACGCAGACAGTTGTTTATAAATACTTGTATCTTCTGTAGGATACTTTTCGTAGTTCTCCAAGTTTCAGCTCCATACAACAGGACTGCCTTCACATTTGTGTTGAAAATTTTGACTTTTATATTGACTGACAGTTGGTTTGAGTTCCAGATGTTTTTCAGTTGTAGAAATGCTGCCCTTGCCTTACCAATCCGCGCCTTCACATCCGAATCAGAGCCTCCTTGTTTGTCGATGATGCTGCCCAAATATGTAAAGGTTTCAACGTCTTCCAGAATTTCTCCGTCAAGTGTAATTGGGTTAGTGTTTGCTGTTTTGTATCGGAGGATCTTGCTTTTCCCTTTGTGTATGTTGAGGCCTACTGCTGCTGAGGCTGCTGCTATATTGTTGGTCTAAATCAACAGAAGAAGAAAATAATTTAACGTGAAATCTACTTTCCTTTTATTGTAGATATGTATTTTATGAATATTTATGCTGGGGACAGATTTTGGTTATTTTGCATATTTACAAAAAAGACAAAGTGAATAAATACAATGAAACTAAATTACTATTAAATTGAGTTTCCGACAGTATTTCGAGTGTTTATTGACAGAATTTGTGGTAGATTTTGAATCTTAACACAATTAGCTTTTATTTTCAACTACTTTTACTTTAAGATATGAATGATGTCAAATATGATCTTTTTTTTAACTACAATCAGTCAGTTACAGATGCTTTCCAAACAATCGTTAGTAAGATGGAAATCATATTTTATCGAATTATACTGATTTTCACTCTGAATATCTTTAATTATTATTGAAGTATGCATCCTTAATGTATAACGTTGACAAGTGAAATTAAATGTATTTCAAGTTATATAGAATTCTTTTCTTTAAATCTCTTATCTAACTACTTAATCTGTAGTATTAAATATAATTTCAAATTGTAATAAACTATCCTGAAGATCTCGAACTAAGTAGAAATAAAAATAAAATTACCATTTTGTAATAGAATGTTGTAGACTGGTTTCAATATTTCTAACACTTATGTCAACTTTTGACGGATCGATTTTTAGGTTTTCCACATAATTAGCACATTCTACAGTTGACTGATTATATGCATCCTAAAAAAAAAACAGAAGATATCCTCTAAAAAAACGTTTTTACACAATCGAAAACCGTCATCATACATACAGAGAAATGTTTTGACTTCGCTCAATCGATGAATAACATACAATCCCAAGCTGTAAATATAGGCACAAGTATGTATCATGCCTTGTCAATCAACAAGCATTCAATTTCTTAAAATGTTACCGTCTACAAAAAAATGAATGTACAAAGAATCACTATCTCATTTATTTATTCTGTTTTTGTTTTAAAACAACACTATAGTGTACATAACTTGCTTTTTTAATTTAAAAATTACACTATCACAGCAAATTAAATTGAATACCAGTTGTTGCTTAGTGAAGATGGTTAAAGTATGTGCGACAATAAAACCAACTATTCACAGTCCTGTTCATTAATTTTTTGTTTTTAATTTTTCTCCTTCAATTAGCTCATTTTTCAGACCTGGAAATAAACAAACTATTTGCTACAAATAAATAATGCATATAATTCATATTGCGAAGACTATGGACAATATTAGATAAATAATGAAGAAAATACATTATCCATAGAATATAAAAGTATGAGTGCATTAAAGTTTAAAATAAAAACAGCAATTGTTATGTTCTAGTAAATGGGTTCCATGAAGAAAAACAATATAATGATTTTGAGATATTCAGTTTTTTTGTCAGT
The DNA here is from genome assembly GCA_034768735.1 of Schistosoma mekongi. Classification (NCBI taxonomy): domain Eukaryota; kingdom Metazoa; phylum Platyhelminthes; class Trematoda; order Strigeidida; family Schistosomatidae; genus Schistosoma; species Schistosoma mekongi. The sequence goes on along the minus strand of CM068306.1, from coordinate 68,134,970 downwards.
GAAAGTGTATGATAGCGGATAATCTTTACTTGAAAACTTTACTAATTTTTAACAGTGGTTTATGCAATTCCACAAAAAAAATTCAATTTATATTTAAATGAAAAAAACATGTTCAGTGGAAATCATTTTATCTTCTTCCTCATTCATTCCCACAAATTACAAACGTTGTTTCAGCTGGCCAATAAAACACCAATTTTCGTCTCTTATGTCAATTTCATATGATGACGTTGAATGTCCTGAAGTTCACGAAAATAAAGTTTCTGTCATTTTACCGTATGAGGCAACTAAAGAGATACTAATAATTTTTGTATGAAATTTTCGTAAAGAATGAAGGTTAATTCACAGCTATCAATAGCTTCGCAAGCGACACAGTAATTACTTTCACAATTTTTTTAAACTTAAGCAAAGATTATCGTTTGATATTCATAGAGGGAAAATCCATCATGAATCATAACAAACCAATCAAGTGAATACATTAAGAACAAAGTACAAGGTGTAGGAATATTTTACCCAGCTCCGTCATCTATCTTGCCGGTTGGATGGTTGCCAAGAAAAGTCCATAGGATGTCCTCAAGTCATTATTTAATCATCAATAAATGAACTAAAAAGTGCGCATTAGAAATGCGCCTTTTTCATATAAGTAATACATCAGTGTATGAGTTAATTAATTCAAACGAATTAGTACAATCAATTACATTTCTAAATAAATTTTGGAATATCGAGTTGTGGACAAACGTATATAAGTCTTAATAACTCCCCCCCCCAGATTTTCACTACATACATGAAGATGACAGTGAAGAGCTATAAAAGAATAATACATTGGCTAGTAACATATATTTATGAAGATGCTTATTCTAAGCCACATTACTTTGATAAATAAATTAATTGACTTCGAAACTCAGAACAACTTGATATCGTCTTAATAAAAACATTTCTCCAAAGGACAAGACAACTAGAATTAAGTCTAGTTGTATATATTCGTCACACATTAGTATTAGCAGAGTACAATTGAGAAGCAGAGAGAACTGAACAGCCGTTTCGTCCTTGTATGGGACTCCTCGGCAGTGCACTCTCTAGATTCCCCCAGAAAACTGAACCCAGAGCCTTCAGGTTAACGAATGCTTAACTCGATACACCACTGGCTGGCGTCTAATGGTAGGATTGCCACTTCTATCAATTTGTGATGTAGCACGACGCTCACTCATTGCTATCAGTAAAATCCACCTCAAGCTGTAAAAGTTTGAATTCCATCAGTCACGAATTCTCACGATAATTTCTGGGACAATCTAAAATTAGTCACTGGTGAGCTGATTATTGTAATTGATTTGAGATGGATTTGTGGAGATGGGAATTAGATTTTGTTGTTCGCATTCGTCACAGATTGATGTTGGTTGGATATCACTGAAAACCAGGAATCAAGAGACAGCTGTTTCACCCTAGTATGGAATTCCACAGTAGTGTGTACATTCGATTCCGCCAGGAAATACAGACAACAGTGATTATAAACTACAAAATTTAATACCTATCTCTACAAAACCACTTCGATTTCAATATAACTAAGATTAATTTAACAGAACTAAGTATGTTAGTAAATTAGTGTGGATTTCATGACCAATTTCAGAACATAACAATAATAATTAGTATTATTACAAAACAGATATTCAAATAAACATACAAATTCTTGATGGGGCAAGGTGAATTTTATTTATGTACATCGGTGTATTCATCCAGTCACGTTCCTACTCTCTTGAATTATAAATGTTCTTTAAATTCTTCATTTTTTTATATTAACACGCTTAACTTCTTTAAATCTTTGCTCTTTATTTAAGTTGGATTATTTGAATTATAAAGAAACAATAGAACTGCAATATTAATTTACATTGTTTCACAATAAAACAAATGCACTTAACTGAAATATTATGCAAACTATCCCAAACTTTTTGCCAACATAATGATAATGCTCATTGCCAGTAATTTCATGCATCGTTTTGACAAAGCGATTATTTTCCTTTGCTATTCTACTCAGAATTTTATTTTCAATCTGACTATCGATATTTATATAGTTTAACATAAGGAAACCAATTACTTAACTCTGTGAACTGATTTGATCAGTAATTCAACGATTTATAACTTGATTGGATATATCACAGATTGATGTTGGCAGGGTACCATTGAAAACCAGGGAGCACTGGACAGCTGTTTCGTTCTAGTGTGGAACTCTTCAGCAGTGCGCACCCACGATTCCGTACCAGGGGCTTCAGGTTGACGCGAACGTCTAACCATCTGCACCACTGGGTCGGCATCCAATGGTAGAATTCCCACTTCCATCAATTTGTGATACATATAGCGCGACGATCATCCAAAAATAACCATCCCGATTTATAACTTAATTTTTAATGCTTAAAAATTTTGTTACTGTGCTTTTTAGAATTTAAATAAGTAATGTGAAATGTTACAGATGCAGTTGTATTTAATTCTTACTTTGTTTTACCTGATTAAACTGAACAGAATTGACAAAATCGATAACAATAAAAATATTCACTGATCATTTGATAAAAATACGTCGAAAAACAACGTTAGAGGCAAGTATACATTTGGAGCCTCTACCCTGTCCATAAATCTTACTGTGTTAAATCAATTCATTGTGTGGAGGCATTATTCCTGTTTAAAATTTGACCACTGTTCACCACTTTACGTATGTTTGTTTAGTCCGTAGGCAGCAGAACGTTCTTGCTAGAGCTGGGGAACGGCCACTAAGTGGCTAATAGCTAATCCTGATCTTGTTTTAATAGTCCTACAATGAAGCAATCATCCGTCTGAACAATCAAGAACTAGGTATGTCAAACACAAAATGTAAATATTAAATATGATAGATACTACTTGAAGTATACGACTTTAGTCACATAGTATGTTGTCAAATAATTTAGACCTAATAAGAATTCACTTGAACTAGAATTTACACACTTGTAGCTCAGTTCATTTGAATAGATTAGCAACACAAAACCAAAGCTAAATTATAAGCAAGATACTGTCATATTCTCATTGACCTACAAGTCTCCATCACTCGCCAACAGCAACCTGCCATTTTATCCAGATATATCAGTTACATTTGGTACTGCTCTGATATGAAGACTGATAATAAATTCATTGTGAAGTGAAATTTCATAAATGATACTGTTCGACGTGTTAACTTGATTAGTAAATTAAAAATAAAGGATGCGAAATTTTTAGTCTTACTAAAATGATATTTATCCTAGTTTAAAATAAAAGTTAACCAAGACTCGACGATGAAAGATATATCTACTGAGGACGTACAAAGAGAGAAAAATTTTGTCAACTCGATAACAATATTTCAAATAGTTTCTTAAGAATTGTTTCACATTTCCAAATAAAAAGCCAAAGAAAAGAATTTTCCTTACTAAAATTTATGCTTATTAGTAAGTTTACAATTGTTCATAAAGTTCAGGACAACAAACATCGCACACTATTCCCGATTCTGTGTATTTACTATCTTTACATACATCCGAACTTTTGTATGAAAAGTAGTGATTTATATGTGAACGGCTTAATTTTTGTGATCAATATACACTTTACGTTGGTTCAACTGAGGTGTTCAGTTGTATGACTTAAATGTAGGAATATACTACTAAGTTATTACTGTATGTTAAAAGCAACTCAATCTGATTCTAGATTAGCGTTGATTAAAAAATGTGTATTTGTTATATTGTTGTATTTTCTCAGTTCTACATATGACATATAATATGCAAAACAAGGGCTGAATGTATCATCGCATAAAATTCAAAACCTTTTAAATATTCAAGTAATATTTAAGCTGGATTGTAACCGGCAAGCGGAATCCAGGACGCGCGTTTCATCCTATTTGGGACTCGTCGGCTGGATGTACCTGCACCCCAATGTTGGTGTTCACACTGATGCTGCTTAATGGTAGACAAAAAAAAGACGAGCAATTTTTTGTATTTGAAATGACTTGAAATGTGATGAAAGTATTTCGTCATGTTTCAAACTTTGATCTTAATTTATCACTGACCAATTTTATTGAAACTCCGACTGTAGTTCTCCTAGGGTTACTGCCGATCCCAAGCCCGGGTAAAGGTGGAGGATTGGGCATGGGGCTAGCATTCCCATCCTGTAAAACCCAGACATGCTAAACAATGCTAACCAGATTAAACAAGTAATTTTACTGAGAATCTATTAATGATTAGTAATAAATGAAAATCAATGCATAAAGCAGGTAAAATGCTCCTATAGCATTTCTCAACGACAGTAAATAAAATTCAGCCTATTGATAAGTAGTATAAAGTAACATTCAAAATTTATTTAATTTTGTATGGTTAGATATGATTAACCCAAAACTAGACACTAAAAAAATTCAGAATAATTAAGATCATGGCTGCTCATTAAACCAGTATAGTTGTGTGGGAGTTAACGTCTGCACATCATCTTTTTTAATTCTTACTTTGTTTTACCTGATTAAACTGAACAGAATTGACAAAATCGATAACAATAAAAATATTCACTGATCATTTGATAAAAATACGTCGAAAAACAACGTTAGAGGCAAGTATACATTTGGAGCCTCTACCCTGTCCATAAATCTTACTGTGTTAAATCAATTCATTGTGTGGAGGCATTATTCCTGTTTAAAATTTGACCACTGTTCACCACTTTACGTATGTTTGTTTAGTCCGTAGGCAGCAGAACGTTCTTGCTAGAGCTGGGGAACGGCCACTAAGTGGCTAATAGCTAATCCTGATCTTGTTTTAATAGTCCTACAATGAAGCAATCATCCGTCTGAACAATCAAGAACTAGGTATGTCAAACACAAAATGTAAATATTAAATATGATAGATACTACTTGAAGTATACGACTTTAGTCACATAGTATGTTGTCAAATAATTTAGACCTAATAAGAATTCACTTGAACTAGAATTTACACACTTGTAGCTCAGTTCATTTGAATAGATTAGCAACACAAAACCAAAGCTAAATTATAAGCAAGATACTGTCATATTCTCATTGACCTACAAGTCTCCATCACTCGCCAACAGCAACCTGCCATTTTATCCAGATATATCAGTTACATTTGGTACTGCTCTGATATGAAGACTGATAATAAATTCATTGTGAAGTGAAATTTCATAAATGATACTGTTCGACGTGTTAACTTGATTAGTAAATTAAAAATAAAGGATGCGAAATTTTTAGTCTTACTAAAATGATATTTATCCTAGTTTAAAATAAAAGTTAACCAAGACTCGACGATGAAAGATATATCTACTGAGGACGTACAAAGAGAGAAAAATTTTGTCAACTCGATAACAATATTTCAAATAGTTTCTTAAGAATTGTTTCACATTTCCAAATAAAAAGCCAAAGAAAAGAATTTTCCTTACTAAAATTTATGCTTATTAGTAAGTTTACAATTGTTCATAAAGTTCAGGACAACAAACATCGCACACTATTCCCGATTCTGTGTATTTACTATCTTTACATACATCCGAACTTTTGTATGAAAAGTAGTGATTTATATGTGAACGGCTTAATTTTTGTGATCAATATACACTTTACGTTGGTTCAACTGAGGTGTTCAGTTGTATGACTTAAATGTAGGAATATACTACTAAGTTATTACTGTATGTTAAAAGCAACTCAATCTGATTCTAGATTAGCGTTGATTAAAAAATGTGTATTTGTTATATTGTTGTATTTCTCAGTTCTACATATGACATATAATATGCAAAACAAGGGCTGAATGTATCATCGCATAAAATTCAAAACCTTTTAAATATTCAAGTAATATTTAAGCTGGATTGTAACCGGCAAGCGGAATCCAGGACGCGCGTTTCATCCTATTTGGGACTCGTCGGCTGGATGTACCTGCACCCCAATGTTGGTGTTCACACTGATGCTGCTTAATGGTAGACAAAAAAAAGACGAGCAATTTTTTGTATTTGAAATGACTTGAAATGTGATGAAAGTATTTCGTCATGTTTCAAACTTTGATCTTAATTTATCACTGACCAATTTTATTGAAACTCCGACTGTAGTTCTCCTAGGGTTACTGCCGATCCCAAGCCCGGGTAAAGGTGGAGGATTGGGCATGGGGCTAGCATTCCCATCCTGTAAAACCCAGACATGCTAAACAATGCTAACCAGATTAAACAAGTAATTTTACTGAGAATCTATTAATGATTAGTAATAAATGAAAATCAATGCATAAAGCAGGTAAAATGCTCCTATAGCATTTCTCAACGACAGTAAATAAAATTCAGCCTATTGATAAGTAGTATAAAGTAACATTCAAAATTTATTTAATTTTGTATGGTTAGATATGATTAACCCAAAACTAGACACTAAAAAAATTCAGAATAATTAAGATCATGGCTGCTCATTAAACCAGTATAGTTGTGTGGGAGTTAACGTCTGCACATCATCTTTTTTAATTCTTTAACTGATAAAACATCGAAATGTATCTTTTCTGAATTTATTGACAAAATGCAGAAAGAAACCATTCTCAATTTGCGAGTGTAAATAAATTGTACTTTTAAGAATGGTGTATTGCTCTAGACTGGAGACCCGCAATTAGAATTCTAGTAGTTCGAATAAAGTTGATGGCTTTGAAGATTTTCTAAACATAAGGATTCAGTTATTTATATTTTCTTTTAAATATTAAAGATGAATATCTTCCCATATCTGTTTATTTCCTATATACCTATATTCCATTCTATGCTCAATCTGATACTTTTCAGATTTAATTGATATCATTTTTTGTTAGTGACTTCAGTAATTATAACTGGTGCGACATTCTTCATAGTAATATATATGTTTATTTCATGCTCGCATGATATACTGCTTAGACTTAACTTACGTTTTTAACGTTCGTACCATGATGTACATCGGACTGCAAAAAAACGCGGCTAAAACGACTGAATGTCTTATTCGCTATGTTTGGGATGAATCTTAATAATATGCGTTCATTATCCCAGTCAATTACAGCACCACCGACTTTAAACCTTCTATTTCACTTACATTTATTGGAAGACCTTGTTGGATTAGCGTCTAGCCTCCTTAACATTGACGTGATGCACAGCTCCAGAGAAAGCACCAACTGGATGGACGCCAATTACCATTTGTTTATATGCTGCCAAATCAAAAGATTCAGTTAAAATTCAAGTGGCTTCGTAACACCGTTTACTCTTATATCCGCCTACGCTCCAACGGACTGCAGTATGAATGCAATATAATGGAAGTCGTTTCACCAAACTAGATGATCCCCTTAACTAAAAGAGTTCATCCAATACCCTCTCTCTGGATTCAGACTTGAATAGGCAGGTGACGCATGTATGGCGGAGAGTATATTTGTTTGACCACCTAAGGAGAAATAATTGGTCTCAGATTGGATAACAATAATCACCTTCTGTGCCTTCATGAAGAACATCAACTACTTTTGACTTTTTAGAAATTCAAACACAGACCATCGTAGATGCTCTACCTGTTATTTAATTGGTTGCAATTAGTTAAGCGACATGAAACAACGAGTGGCATGCAGTTTCGTACTTGTAAGAACTTTGAATTTTTAGTGTGATTATAATTACTTGCTGCTTGTCAGCTTCGTTTCGTAAATTATGAGCATGTGAACAAGCGTAATTTCTTTACATACAGAATATATTAATATATCAATTAAGGGTTACGAACTTCAGTAGTCAAAGTGAGCTACCCAGGTGCGAGAAACATTATGTAGTAGCAGCAGAAGTTATTCCAAATCACCCAGACAACTGTCAACAGGATATTTACTTTCACTGAAACAATCTTTGAAAATAGTCACATACCATATATAAATTTCAGAAACATCTTTATGTCTAGCCAAAACATTTTGAAAGGTAAATCAAATGGCTTATCCTTTCAGTAACTTTGAACAAATAGTCCTATTTTACCTGACGAGTGACTTCCAACTCTCCTAGAAATTAAAACGTCTCGAAAGGAGTTTTACTTTTAAACGAGCAGTTTTTGTACCTAATAGCTTACCGATGGCATTTTCAAGAATGGAGGCTATTTTCAAAATGTATAACTGATAGGAATATTTGAAAAGATTGTAGACTGATAGTTTCATACTCATTATTATTGAGTGTGTTTACATAATCTGTTTAGTAACTAACGACAAATATGTCTGACGTTTGTGGCATTTGAATAATAAACTTCCGGTATATTAAAAAAATTGTGCGAAAGTTCTGAAAAGCTAAAATGAGACGTGAAGTCTGGGTTTCAACCAGTTTCTGAATGATATATGAATAGATTATATTCACAAATAATCTCAGCTGATGAAATTAAAGAAAATTTCAACATTTCGCTCGGCAAGCTGGTCCGAGCTTCTTCAGGGAAATAACCAAGATCAAAAATTATTGAATATAAATGTAAATAAGAAGTCAAATTTGATTACGAATATCTAATCGTACACAGGGTATGAAAATGTTACATGAGTCATTGTAAGTGAACTAATGTTGAGATTGTTGTGGATGAAAATTCCTATAAAAATTTCTGAATGAGTTGGTCATATCTTCATTCAAACATGAATGTGTGATCGCTGTCGAAGACACTGAAAGCCAATATTCATTGTAAATCCCGAGATGCTTGTTGAACAGAGCTATGCTGTCAGATAATTTTTCAGATGAAAATGCATCTGTGAAATATATTAATATATCAATTAAGGGTTACGAACTTCAGTAGTCAAAGTGAGCTACCCAGGTGCGAGAAACATTATGTAGTAGCAGCAGAAGTTATTCCAAATCACCCAGACAACTGTCAACAGGATATTTACTTTCACTGAAACAATCTTTGAAAATAGTCACATACCATATATAAATTTCAGAAACATCTTTATGTCTAGCCAAAACATTTTGAAAGGTAAATCAAATGGCTTATCCTTTCAGTAACTTTGAACAAATAGTCCTATTTTACCTGACGAGTGACTTCCAACTCTCCTAGAAATTAAAACGTCTCGAAAGGAGTTTTACTTTTAAACGAGCAGTTTTTGTACCTAATAGCTTACCGATGGCATTTTCAAGAATGGAGGCTATTTTCAAAATGTATAACTGATAGGAATATTTGAAAAGATTGTAGACTGATAGTTTCATACTCATTATTATTGAGTGTGTTTACATAATCTGTTTAGTAACTAACGACAAATATGTCTGACGTTTGTGGCATTTGAATAATAAACTTCCGGTATATTAAAAAAATTGTGCGAAAGTTCTGAAAAGCTAAAATGAGACGTGAAGTCTGGGTTTCAACCAGTTTCTGAATGATATATGAATAGATTATATTCACAAATAATCTCAGCTGATGAAATTAAAGAAAATTTCAACATTTCGCTCGGCAAGCTGGTCCGAGCTTCTTCAGGGAAATAACCAAGATCAAAAATTATTGAATATAAATGTAAATAAGAAGTCAAATTTGATTACGAATATCTAATCGTACACAGGGTATGAAAATGTTACATGAGTCATTGTAAGTGAACTAATGTTGAGATTGTTGTGGATGAAAATTCCTATAAAAATTTCTGAATGAGTTGGTCATATCTTCATTCAAACATGAATGTGTGATCGCTGTCGAAGACACTGAAAGCCAATATTCATTGTAAATCCCGAGATGCTTGTTGAACAGAGCTATGCTGTCAGATAATTTTTCAGATGAAAATGCATCTGTGAAATATATTAATATATCAATTAAGGGTTACGAACTTCAGTAGTCAAAGTGAGCTACCCAGGTGCGAGAAACATTATGTAGTAGCAGCAGAAGTTATTCCAAATCACCCAGACAACTGTCAACAGGATATTTACTTTCACTGAAACAATCTTTGAAAATAGTCACATACCATATATAAATTTCAGAAACATCTTTATGTCTAGCCAAAACATTTTGAAAGGTAAATCAAATGGCTTATCCTTTCAGTAACTTTGAACAAATAGTCCTATTTTACCTGACGAGTGACTTCCAACTCTCCTAGAAATTAAAACGTCTCGAAAGGAGTTTTACTTTTAAACGAGCAGTTTTTGTACCTAATAGCTTACCGATGGCATTTTCAAGAATGGAGGCTATTTTCAAAATGTATAACTGATAGGAATATTTGAAAAGATTGTAGACTGATAGTTTCATACTCATTATTATTGAGTGTGTTTACATAATCTGTTTAGTAACTAACGACAAATATGTCTGACGTTTGTGGCATTTGAATAATAAACTTCCGGTATATTAAAAAAATTGTGCGAAAGTTCTGAAAAGCTAAAATGAGACGTGAAGTCTGGGTTTCAACCAGTTTCTGAATGATATATGAATAGATTATATTCACAAATAATCTCAGCTGATGAAATTAAAGAAAATTTCAACATTTCGCTCGGCAAGCTGGTCCGAGCTTCTTCAGGGAAATAACCAAGATCAAAAATTATTGAATATAAATGTAAATAAGAAGTCAAATTTGATTACGAATATCTAATCGTACACAGGGTATGAAAATGTTACATGAGTCATTGTAAGTGAACTAATGTTGAGATTGTTGTGGATGAAAATTCCTATAAAAATTTCTGAATGAGTTGGTCATATCTTCATTCAAACATGAATGTGTGATCGCTGTCGAAGACACTGAAAGCCAATATTCATTGTAAATCCCGAGATGCTTGTTGAACAGAGCTATGCTGTCAGATAATTTTTCAGATGAAAATGCATCTGTGAAATATATTAATATCTGAAAATTTCTACACAGCTCTCGGTCAGAATGCAAGAATACTGCTGTGAACCCTCAGCAGTATTTAGAATAAGTACCTGAGTTTCCAACTACCTTCATATTTCTATGTGGAAACAACGATGAAGCCCACAGTGGTGTATACTCATCTCCTGAAGGAAATATTTTCTACCACAAAACTGCTAATGTTATAATCTTATTGTGCGATATCATGAAAACGTTCTATATAGCAGTAAACTAATTCTCATTCCTTGCCCGCAGGTATGACACGTTATTTTCCGCTATCAAATTATGAAGAGTAAGGATGTCGCATCTCGGTCTGAACTCATTCTTTTTGGATTACATTACATTGATCCACCTTCAGTGCAACACGAGATATTGATGCGACCATGTAAGGTCTGGTGTACAACCCACTGGTATGAGATATTCAGCGTCATACTTCTGAAACCCCTGATTTCGATCATTTCTGTCTTTGAAGGGCTATTCAAATTAAGTCATAATATTGTATGAGTAATAGTGTCCACATTTTAAATAACGGCTTTGGCGCCTGGATATATTTTATATACAAACACCGTTTTCTATACCATGCATCATTAGTTGACGGCAATGACTAAATGGAATTTGACATTCTATACTTTTTAATTATATATACTAAAAATATACACACATTCCTATTGCCGTCATGGTCATTAAAAAAGATTAGACAAACCATAAATATTTCAAATAGGTTACTATATTTATCTTTAATTTAACTATATATTCTCAGTGGTTAAAAGCTGACTGGAATTCACTGTATATCGTTTTCTTGTTATGTTATTGTAAATTTGTTATGTATTTCCAGGATTTCAGTTGATTTGTAAATTGTTCTTAATATGTCTACTAAAGGTATGTCATGTCATGTAGAAAACCAGTAAGTATTTGTTTTGATCTGAATTAGTAATGAACTAGGTAGAACCTGGGACATATGTATACTGGTTCAAGTTGCCACACGCCATTAAAATTGCAATACCAATACCAATGTAGCGGTAAAATCAATGCTCATAAAAAGACTAAGCTTAACAAATATGATTCAAAAATCAAAGATAATTTCATGAAAAGGTATAAAATAATTTAAAGCTTAGTATTCAAAAAAATAAATAATGAGTGTACCTGGACAATCGAAGTGGATTCTGAGCCATGTCACATAAGATTCCTAACCATTCGCTGTACAATATCTTAGATTCAAAGCAGCTAATCAAATTATAGTAGTCTGTGAATGTCTTCTACTATTAAAGACTATGTTTCACAGCCACAACATCATTGTTGCTGAATAATTGATTCGATTAAACAATCTAAATCTATTCTATTGTTTAAACCATGAAAATACTCAATTTAGCAAAGTATCCAATTATTCATTATTATAGTTCATTCAGGAATTTTCTTAACTAGGAATTAACTAGCACTAACTTATTATACACTGTACAAAACTTAACACCTTTCTATGAGCATCCTAATATAGTTCATTAAATTTATGCCGGAGTGGTTTATTTTGACAAATTGCGGCTGAATGATGACCCAGTTATCTATGATATCTAAATGATGTTGTATCTGCCTCAGAACTGGCTATTTTCTGACTACCAATTTTTAGCTAATAAATGTAGAACCTGATGAGTATTTATCGAAAAGAATATTTTTTGTTCAACGTCTTTGCTTTTGGATGATGTATGCGTGGCATCTTCTTTTGTATCAACAATAATGAAAAGAAAAAAAACCATTGAAAGTTAAAATCTAATGGATCACAATCACAAGGGCTATAAAATGCAAGTAAAAATATAACGTGAATAATATTCGCTGTTATTCCTACAATATATAGACTTTGGTAATAAAGAAATCAAAGCAGATTCTATATTCTTCAGTGTATTTAGTCATCATTGACCATTTTCAAAATGTAATCGATACGATAAGAATCTACACGAAACTTGTTTATTTATTTACTCATTGACCATTAAGTAATCCATTGTAGTTAATTGTTATTCTACATAAAATACATTAACAGGACCAAACTATAATAAACACAATGTACTGTTTCAAATATAAAACAATAATTCACAGCAAAAAATTAAAACCAAAGTTAACTTATTTTAACAGTATTAAATGTTTGAAGTAAAGCAGGGACAAATATTCATTCAACTAATCATTATACGTTTTAATTAAGGATGAAGTCAAGATATGATAATACTGCCTGAATATTTGAATGTTAAGAAGATAGTAAGGTGTCATGCTCACGTTTTAATTGACATGCTGTGTAGATCTGTTTTAGGTGAAAAACTGCAAGAGCTTGTTTTTTATTAAGCATCCAGAGTATAAGTGATCTTTTGATAGACCTTTCGATTCACTGTCTCACATTAGAGTTAATTCTGAGATCTAGTGAATAAAACGACATTCTATTTATGCTCTACTATGAACTTTATATTATAGTCGGGTGACTGACGAAATGACTTACTCAATGAAAGTATTGATATACCACTTATTTACTAAACAGTTGAATGGACGATTCGAAACAGCTGGATAACAATCAATACGTAATTTCGGTAAATTGTATAAGACTGCTGAAGTACAGGCAACACTCACCGATAAATATCAGTGGTTCTGATGGTCCCAGATAGAAGATTAAAACCTGACCTTTGTATCCAAAATAATCAGCAATCAACATTCAATTGTGTGCACGTATGTATAATCAACATAGAACCTGGCACATGTGTGCATCGGTCCAAGTTGCCATACCTCCATGGCACCGCAAGATTAACACCACCACTATCAGTAGAAGTTACATCAATAAAATAAAATAATAATAGTAACAAGGAGTAAGAACATATAGAATATAGTTCAGGAAGCGTAGAAAGAAAGCTATGAGATAATTTAAAGCTCCTGATTTAAGGGAGTACAATGAGTGAATGCATCTGCCCCATTGTGACGGATTCTGGGTCATGTCACTCAGTGTTTCTAGTCTTGACGGACACCAATTGAGGTTACAAGTTCAGATGACAGTTCGCCATATGCTCTGACACGACTATTAGTGTTTGAGTAAAGAGCCTTGACAAGTTTTATGTACTTTTGAGGCACGCCATTCAAAGAAAGACATTGTCATAGAACTTCACAGTCAAATGCCGCCTTCAAGTGAACGCAAACCACTATTGTCGGCCGCCGAAAAGTATATCTGTGTTCTAAAATCCGACGAACGGTGAATATCTGGTCTATACAACCGCAACCAGGTCTAAACCACCCTAATTTTCTCGTATTTGTAGATCACGAGTTGCAGTTAAGCGTCTGATAATTATAGAACCTAGTAGTTTAGACACTATATTAGTCAAACTAATTCTTCTATGTTTATTGCAGGACGATTTTGACCCTTTCTTATATACTGAGACGATTAACGATCGACACCAGTCAGACGGAATTATGTCAAGTTCCCAAATCTTAGTTAAAATATCAGTCAGCCTGGTTGTCAAAGTGGGACCACCATTCTTAAACACCTCTGGGGATAATCCATCTGGACCCGCTGCTTTGCTTCGCCTTAGATTGGCTATAGCTTTCTCGACTTCGACAAGAGTTGGGGGACCTAAGTCGACTTTCCATCCTGGCTGTCTCGAAATAGTGGGAAGTTTTAGGGTAGCTGAAGGCCAACTAAACTGCTCCTTGAAGTGTTCAGCCCACCGTTCTAAACGTCTAGACTGAGAGTTAATAAGCGCTCCATTTTTTTCGGAGATCGTCTCACTAACGCTGGATTTTTTAACTACGGTTTCTTTTATTAACTTGAAAAGTTGCTAGTGTTACCTAACACCTCTGCCTTTTCCATTTCCTATGCTTTCGTTACCCACCACTGCTCACGGTCGTTTCGCAGACTTTTCGTCAGTTTGTACCTTATTACTCTTCGCTCCTCATCATGTTCGGAGCCTGACGGGATAAGTCTTTGGCAGTCTATCAAATCAACAAAAGCCATTGAGATCCATTCATTTTTTTTGACATGTTGATTTAAGTCTTTGATAGATATCATTGTAAATGCCACAGCTGTTTGAACATCTTGCCAAGCAGTATCTAGTCGGGACGCATCTTTATAATTGCCTAAGTGATTCCTCAGTTGTTCCTGGAATTTAATCTTGGCTGTTTCATTGCTGAACTGAATTTTAACAGGTTTCCCTGTGGTAGTTTTTCTTCGCCCGGTAAAATGCAAGCAAATACGTGCTCGCACTAGAGCGTGATCATGCGTGTTGTTAGAGGTATGAGGGCGGTTATCTCATCCCAGTTGCTCACACTGTGGAAGGGTTCTTCTTGATGTACCTGAAAAGCACAACGGGTTAGGGTTGGTCTGAAGGACCTGAGAGCGTGACCGCAGTGCCCAAGGAACAACTGCTTGAGGCCGGTCACACACGGACTTTTTGAGAGAGGTTTTTGTTGTCGTAGCTCCGTACTTGTTGAGGCCTTACTGCCGGAGACGGAAATCCGTGGAGTACGGTGAGGTGTGCATTTTTGAGGTCAACCTTTTCCAACCCCGCCCTTCCTTTGCGAGAAGGCAGCATCGCTGCTATGCTGGTTGTCCGAAGAAAACACCTTATTGCCGTCACACCTCTGTACAGCCGGCAGTACGACTTCGTCCTCGGACCTTATATTTGCTGCTTTTGGTCTCACTGCTCTTCAACCGACCTGCCTGGCATGGTAGGATTTTGGGGAACAATTGTTCCAGCCAGTATAGCCCGATTGAGTCATCACGATAGGCAAGCTCGATCACCACGTCAAGGTAGCAGCACGGTTGGTGTTCAACTGCCATAGTAACAGATAAAATGGATAGTCAATATATATATATATATATATCATTCACTCATTTATTTATGAACACAATTCAGTTAACTTATTTCTAACGTTTTACCATTTTTTAAACTCTATTCGACTTAAATATTATATCTCATAAAGTTGGTTACAAGATCCATCATTCTTATATTTAACTTTAGTACTGTCTTAGTAAATTTAGGTCTGTTATGTAAAGAGAATATCAATGTTTTAATAATTTATCATTTCTCCCTGAAGGAAAGATATAAATATGAAGTATGATAAAAATAAATGTTAAAAATACGGGCAATTTTCTGTCTAAAGTTAAAACTTTACGACTGCCACTTGAAATTATTTTAAGATTGGCTTAATTGATCAGATGGCCATTTTTTGACAAGGTTCTGTTGATTTGAGTCATAAGACTCAAGATTTTATAATTCAGCCAACCCACTGGCACACATTTGGCACTTGTGTGATTCTATGAGAGCACGGTCCTGAGTGGCTCTTCAAGCCGATTAGCTATAGTCACCATCACATGAAGTAAACGGGAAGCTTGTCATCTACAATAGCTAGAAGAGAACTAAAAATTTACCATACAGTGTAAATCAAAGTCACCGTGTTTATTGCAATGAGCAGTGGGAGCTTTACAACATTTTAGTGTGTGGGAGGTTTATGATAGACATCAATTCATTATGAAATGCACATGATTACTGTTTAGGCCATAAAATAGGGTGAAATCTCGTTAAAATTGTAAAAAGGCAGCAAATTTGTTTAAAATCTACTAATTACATTACAAAACTAAAATTTAAACAAATAACAACTTCAAACAAAGTGACCAGCAGTAATTTAATTCAGATTCATGTAAGACGGTTTGTGGAGAATCATATATACCTACTTTGCGTTTCCCTAAGTAAAGGTGTGATTTTAAAACTTACAAGATAGTGAATTGGCGTTGTTAAGCAGAGACAGGTTTTGAATTAAGTTGTTGGTATTTATCATACATTGATGTTGGATGTAAACCACAGAAAACAGGCATTCACCGGAAATTGTTAGGTTCTATCACTGGAGTGATTTGCAGCAAGCACACTCGAATTCGCCAAAAATGGAAAAAAACAGTGAATACAATAGTCACTCCGAATTCTTATCGCATGAATGAACAATTTTATAACATATATCATAACAGAAATAGCAGTAAAAATAATAATATTCTAGAAGAGCAACTTATTCTTATAACCTAAAATCAATCACAAATCAATCACAATAATCAGCTCACCAGTGACTAACTTCGGGTTGTTCAGAAATTATAGTGAGACTTCGTGACTGGTGGAGCTCAAATTATTACGGCTTGAGATAGATTTTACTGATGGCAATGAACTATCGTCGTGCCAATTCTACCATTGAACACTAGCCAGTGGTGCAGCGAGTTAAGTATTCTCCAACCTGAAGGCCCTGGATTCAACTCGCTGGCGGAATCAAGAGTGTGCACTGCCGGAGAGTCCCATACAAGGATGAAACAGCTGTCTAGTTCTCCCTGGTTCCTAATGGTACCATACCAACACCAGTCTGTAAAAAGCAAAAGCAACTAAAAGTTGCTATTGTTAGAGAAGTGCATAGGTGACGGTGACTTTAAACTTAGTTCGGAGTGATATCAAATGATGCATTATCGTACTCTAGAGGGTCATCAGATGCACCATGTAGCTAACATAAAACCAGCATTTCAAAGGAACGAGATGGAGAGCTCCTGCTTACAGAAAGCCTAAACACCAGTGATAACCACTATGAAGACAATGTAAAATCCAAACTAAGGTTTGGACTGAGGAATAACTGTCAAGGTAGTTTAGATGTGCGCTATTGCCCAGTTGAAACCAAAAAACAAATTGATTGGGTAAATGACGGTTCTAATATTCATCATAATTATATAAATGTACATCATTACGTAAACAAATATTACCACACAGTTATTTCACCAACAATTGTCCAATTAGTCAAATCTAAATTACATCGAATAAACAAGTTGATAAAGGATGTAAGGAAATTACCAATAGCAACAAATAAACGTTATTCTATCCTTTCTGGATAGATCAGATTTTTTTGTTTTTTTTTTTTTGTTTTTTTTTTTTTTTTTGTTTTTTTTTTTTTTTGTTTTTTTTTTTTTGTTTTTTTTTTTTTTGTTTTTTTTTTTTTTGTTTTTTTTTTTTTGTTTTTTTTTTTTTTTTTTGTTTTTTTTTTTTTTTTGTTTTTTTTTTTTTTTTTTGTTTTTTTTTTTTTGTTTTTTTTTTTTTTTTGTTTTTTTTTTTTTTGTTTTTTTTTTTTTTTTGTTTTTTTTTTTTTTTTTGTTTTTTTTTTTTTTTTTGTTTTTTTTTTTTTTTTTTTTTGTTTTTTTTTTTTTTGTTTTTTTTTTTTTTTGTTTTTTTTTTTTTTTGTTTTTTTTTTTTTTTTTTTTGTTTTTTTTTTTTTGTTTTTTTTTTTTTGTTTTTTTTTTTTTTTGTTTTTTTTTTTTTTTGTTTTTTTTTTTTTGTTTTTTTTTTTTTTGTTTTTTTTTTTTTGTTTTTTTTTTTTTTTTTGTTTTTTTTTTTTTTTTTTTTTTTTTTTTTTTTTTTTTGTTTTTTTTTTTTTTTTGTTTTTTTTTTTTTTTTTTTTTTTTTTTTTTTTTTTTTTTTTTTTTTTTTTTTTTTTTTTTTTTTTTTTTTTTTTGTTTTTTTTTTTTGTTTTTTTTTTTGTTTGTTTTTGTTTTTTTTTTTTTTTTTTTTTTTTTTTTTTTTTTTTTTTTTTTTTTTTTTTTTTTTTTTTTTTTTTTTTTTTTGTTTTTTTTTTTTTTTTTTTTTTTTTTTTTTTTTTTTTTTTTTTTTTTTTTTTTTTTTTTTTTTTTTTTTTTTTTTTTTTTTTTTTTTTGTTTTTTTTTTTTTTTTTTTTTTTTTTTTTTTTTTTTTTTTTTTTTTTTTTTTTTTTTTTTTTTTTTTTTTTTTGTTTTTTTTTTTTTTTTTTTTTTTTTTTTTTTTTTTTTTTTTTTTTTTTTTTTTTTTTTTTTTTTTTTTTTTGTTTTTTTTTTGTTTTTTTTTTTTTTTTTCCGTCCAAAGGATAATATTTAGTTGCCGTATAATACAAAGTGTTTCCAATTCTGGAAGAGTGCCTCAATTCACAGTCAAAGGTGGACAATTCCAGTCAATACAAGCAACACAATCAACGGAGGAACAAATCAATATGGCTGCCGCTAAGACTAGGTATCAACTAAAACAACATAAATGCTGCTCATAAAGAAACATGGAAACTCAGAGAATGGGCGAAGGAAAATTAGAAACTATAATAAAATACAAATATTGCCACCTCAAATGAAATCGGACAGACTAACAAAATGTATAACTGAATGAATCAATAAGAACAAATTACAAATGTATACATGGAGGGATTTTCACAAACAAAACCTTCAAAACGGATCCTACAGACAACGCATAGGCACATGCCAAAGTCTACCATGGTTTATAATGCTTTGAGAGCACCAGGATATGCAAATGAACTTATCATACAGGTACCTCATTATTCACTTAAGCGGGGTAATCCCCACCGCACCGTTCATGCTGATTAGGTCCCACATTTTACAATTGCGGGTGCTCTCCACCTGAAAGGCACTACTTGAAGAGGTGGTCATGACCTCTCACAGAGTGGAGCATCCGAAAAGGGAGAGATAACTGTGTATACCACTGTGGCCTATTGGCGATCGCCCGGATCAATAGTCGACTATTTCACATTAGCCCTTCTTGCACTCGCCTTTTAGAAATACCACTGACTTTTATCACCTCTGTTATTATTATCTACCCGACTTCTATTCTGTCCAATCTACTCACAGTGACTTCTTTAGTAAATTTAACCCATTCCCTTTTCTTACTCTGTAGTGATCTCGTAAACTTTACGCCCGAACCTGATTCCCTAGAAGTGCGATTGAGTTGTTTTCAAAGTGTTATAAAGCTTTTGAAAAAACAATAAATAAGATAAAGACGCCTTCCTCTTGACTGAATTAACTAGGATTAGTACATTACTTAAGCAGACTGCCGTCGTCGGACGCTATAAAAGCTCTAGAAATGGGCTCAACAATATAGATACGAATCCAAAGAAATTAACTTAATTACACTAGGTAGCCACAAAGATATTAGGCGCAATGTATCCGGGTAGGGAAGATTCTTCTCTGGTTTGGTGCAGCATATGCAACACAATTATTCTCCTTTGTCAGCGTACATGATACGTATCATGTACTTTTGTCCTAAAATCACTTCGGATCTTGTTTTTCCGCTGCGATTATAAATATAATCAGGCTCTCCATTTGTTTCCAATGTAGGTGGATATAAGCAACGAAGTAGGAAAGATGCTAAAGGAAACTAAGGATACTGGATAGGGACGCCAATACTAAGACTCTCAACCTTGACGTTTATGAGTTACAATCCACTGTCTTGTTCATTGAACTGTTAATTATCGCAAACGTTGGCTCGATACTGTATCGAGTTCTGAACTTCAATACAATCTGAACTTAAGAATGTAAACTAATTGGTCTAGGGCAGATTATTCCGGACCAGTTGGTTCAGAAATTCAAACTACAATCCGTCATATTAGTGACTTCATATAAAAATAGTCTCAATCACTTAACGGTTTTGTTCAATCGGCAGGTATGTTGCGAACAGATGTAAAAATAAACACATGACTTAGTAAGCATACCTGCACATTCATGTCTAATAATGTAAACAATCAGTCGTCAATCGGAATGACAAGTAGAATAACATGATAATAAAAACCTAAAGTTGAAAATTGTGGATATTATGTGTGATCAGTGCGCTCTTCTAGTAGTAACTCGTGTTATCAATGTACAATATCTTGCCTATCCACCATTCTTTAATGGCATACTGTCACCAACCATCAAAACATTTCTCAGGCTATTTGTTTATTTTGTGCTACATTTTAACCGTATCTGTCTAGATCAAGGAGGTATCCATTCAGAATTGAATAAATTTTATTGTCTTCCGATATTTATGGATTTCTTCACACAGTGACCTGAGGTAGTACCTAACAGATGTTACGGAGAAAGCAGCACAATGGGCTTTCATATTCGGATAAAGTGAAAACTTGGTCTGCCAATTAAATATGACAACATTAGCATTTTAAACATGGGTAAAGAATCATTATGTCATAGTTTAGCTGTTTGCTCATCATATACTTACTTTACAAACACACATTTTCATTAAATCCAATACTCAGTATTGTGGTGACGAACGAGTACATTGACTTCTTGGTTCCAGTGTCTTGATGTTTTAGAAGCATTTGTTAACTGTCCGGAAAGGATATATTGATGTTTGTCTTGTATCAAGTCTACGAAATTCCTGGCTATTTTTTTTGCACATGTTTAAATTTATTGGCTTTGTTTTTATTTAAGATTTCATCTCTTAGTTTTCAAGCATGTGATAAATACGTGGGTAGTGAGTGCGTCTAAATATATTTGAAAAAAGTTCTGGGTAATGTCTATTCGACTACACAGCTTTTGTAGTTTGTACTACAGTAGTAAGTTGGCCTTTAGTAAGGGCAGTATATAATGTCTCTTGCAGTTATCTGGATTTGGACCCACTAAATTTTTTGAGACTACATAGGTCATTTTTTCCATTACACTACACTTGAATAACTTCTACTAAACCTTTCTTAAATAAAAATAACACTTGTACTGTTGTATCTAATCGACTAGACTAAAATTGACACAACTCTGCTGCCTAAATAATAGCATATAACCTTTAAAATGTATCTTACCCAGACTGTCATGTAATTATTGCTCGTCCAATTATTAAACTTTGATGTAATTAGTCATCACAACAACTGAAAGTGCATTATTCCAAAAACTTCATAGTGCACACCAGGGTTGTGTTCATGAATCGTTTGTTATCTATTTTACCTTGTTGACTGTTCACCTCTAATCCCAAGTAATTTCCTTTCAGTGGTCGACCGAATACATATGAACAACACATAATCATCTCAGCTCATAACGGAGCACATCCAAGATCCATAATATTCGACTTTAGGTTTTTATTATCATGTTATTCTACTTGTCATTCCGATTGACGACTGATTGTTTACATTATTAGACATGAATGTGCAGGTATGCTTACTAAGTCATGTGTTTATTTTTACATCTGTTCGCAACATACCTGCCGATTGAACAAAACCGTTAAGTGATTGAGACTATTTTATATGAAGTCACTAATATGACGGATTGTAGTTTGAATTTCTGAACCAACTGGTCCGGAATAATCTGCCCTAGACCAATTAGTTTACATTCTTAAGTTCAGATTGTATTGAAGTTCAGAACTCGATACAGTATCGAGCCAACGTTTGCGATAATTAACAGTTCAATGAACAAGACAGTGGATTGTAACTCATAAACGTCAAGGTTGAGAGTCTTAGTATTGGCGTCCCTATCCAGTATCCTTAGTTTCCTTTAGCATCTTTCCTACTTCGTTGCTTATATCCACCTACATTGGAAACAAATGGAGAGCCTGATTATATTTATAATCGCAGCGGAAAAACAAGATCCGAAGTGATTTTAGGACAAAAGTACATGATACGTATCATGTACGCTGACAAAGGAGAATAATTGTGTTGCATATGCTGCACCAAACCAGAGAAGAATCTTCCCTACCCGGATACATTGCGCCTAATATCTTTGTGGCTACCTAGTGTAATTAAGTTAATTTCTTTGGATTCGTATCTATATTGTTGAGCCCATTTCTAGAGCTTTTATAGCGTCCGACGACGGCAGTCTGCTTAAGTAATGTACTAATCCTAGTTAATTCAGTCAAGAGGAAGGCGTCTTTATCTTATTTATTGTTTTTTCAAAAGCTTTATAACACTTTGAAAACAACTCAATCGCACTTCTAGGGAATCAGGTTCGGGCGTAAAGTTTACGAGATCACTACAGAGTAAGAAAAGGGAATGGGTTAAATTTACTAAAGAAGTCACTGTGAGTAGATTGGACAGAATAGAAGTCGGGTAGATAATAATAACAGAGGTGATAAAAGTCAGTGGTATTTCTAAAAGGCGAGTGCAAGAAGGGCTAATGTGAAATAGTCGACTATTGATCCGGGCGATCGCCAATAGGCCACAGTGGTATACACAGTTATCTCTCCCTTTTCGGATGCTCCACTCTGTGAGAGGTCATGACCACCTCTTCAAGTAGTGCCTTTCAGGTGGAGAGCACCCGCAATTGTAAAATGTGGGACCTAATCAGCATGAACGGTGCGGTGGGGATTACCCCGCTTAAGTGAATAATGAGGTACCTGTATGATAAGTTCATTTGCATATCCTGGTGCTCTCAAAGCATTATAAACCATGGTAGACTTTGGCATGTGCCTATGCGTTGTCTGTAGGATCCGTTTTGAAGGTTTTGTTTGTGAAAATCCCTCCATGTATACATTTGTAATTTGTTCTTATTGATTCATTCAGTTATACATTTTGTTAGTCTGTCCGATTTCATTTGAGGTGGCAATATTTGTATTTTATTATAGTTTCTAATTTTCCTTCGCCCATTCTCTGAGTTTCCATGTTTCTTTATGAGCAGCATTTATGTTGTTTTAGTTGATACCTAGTCTTAGCGGCAGCCATATTGATTTGTTCCTCCGTTGATTGTGTTGCTTGTATTGACTGGAATTGTCCACCTTTGACTGTGAATTGAGGCACTCTTCCAGAATTGGAAACACTTTGTATTATACGGCAACTAAATATTATCCTTTGGACGGTTCTGATCTATCCAGAAAGGATAGAATAACGTTTATTTGTTGCTATTGGTAATTTCCTTACATCCTTTATCAACTTGTTTATTCGATGTAATTTAGATTTGACTAATTGGACAATTGTTGGTGAAATAACTGTGTGGTAATATTTGTTTACGTAATGATGTACATTTATATAATTATGATGAATATTAGAACCGTCATTTACCCAATCAATTTGTTTTTTGGTTTCAACTGGGCAATAGCGCACATCTAAACTACCTTGACAGTTATTCCTCAGTCCAAACCTTAGTTTGGATTTTACATTGTCTTCATAGTGGTTATCACTGGTGTTTAGGCTTTCTGTAAGCAGGAGCTCTCCATCTCGTTCCTTTGAAATGCTGGTTTTATGTTAGCTACATGGTGCATCTGATGACCCTCTAGAGTACGATAATGCATCATTTGATATCACTCCGAACTAAGTTTAAAGTCACCGTCACCTATGCACTTCTCTAACAATAGCAACTTTTAGTTGCTTTTGCTTTTTACAGACTGGTGTTGGTATGGTACCATTAGGAACCAGGGAGAACTAGACAGCTGTTTCATCCTTGTATGGGACTCTCCGGCAGTGCACACTCTTGATTCCGCCAGCGAGTTGAATCCAGGGCCTTCAGGTTGGAGAATACTTAACTCGCTGCACCACTGGCTAGTGTTCAATGGTAGAATTGGCACGACGATAGTTCATTGCCATCAGTAAAATCTATCTCAAGCCGTAATAATTTGAGCTCCACCAGTCACGAAGTCTCACTATAATTTCTGAACAACCCGAAGTTAGTCACTGGTTAGCTGATTATTGTGATTGACTTGTGATAGATATGTGTTAATTGGAATAATTTGTCATATCGCTAAATTTGTTGAAAGTTGTTTTTATTTTCACATCTTTTCTTTGATTTCTTTTATCAATCGGACCTGCGTAAACGATGAATTCTTTTCATTTGTTAGACCATCAGTTATATAAATACCTTCACAGAATTAGGTGGAATATACTTATCTATATGTGAATTTTTTTCAGCAATTCGTTCCATTTATTTTATTATCTGCTAGAAGATAAAACTACAATTAGAAACAACTGGAAATGGATCAATTGAACAATAAATTCAACATGTCTTGAGGTTCAGGGTGACAGGAAACACTAATGTAAATAATGGATCTCGGTTGATACTCTGGGTAAGACTCAAGATGGGGGAAGCAAGAAGATAGCAATTAATAATATCCGAACAAGAAAAGAGAAAGCCAAAACACAAGCTGAATTCTCATAAGCCAACAAGCAAGTTAAGATGAGTGCCAAAAAGTTGAACACCAGTACCACTGAATGTTATTTGGCTGATTCGTGTTCACTTGTTAGTGGACAATCGTTTAGGAACGATTAAGCAAACATGCGTGTTACTGTTGGAGACAATATTATTCAGAGATACATTAATAATTATTTTGTGCACTTTTTGTATTATTCTCGAACATTATTATTGTTACTGCTATTTCTGTTATTATATAAGGTATACAATTGTGCATTCATGCGATAAGAATTTGGAGTAACTAATCATTTTCTGACGACTTGTTATTGTTGCATCGGGTTGTGGGGATAATTGTCAATTTTGATACTCGATTAAACATAGGAGTTTGTTCGGTAGGAGAATCGCAATAATATTCTGGACTCCAGTAACCGCTTAAACGTAGCAAGTCGGGAGTCTGGTTTGACAGTTTCTGAATATTGGCCCGTATTTGTTATTCATTTGGATCGGTTATTAATTGCTGAATAGAACCTTAGGGCGATAAACCTGGGCACTTTCGCTGACTGCAACAGACATGCCTGGATCTTCGATGGGGCGGGTGTTAATGGACGCGGGCACGGTGAATAATGCCAACAATAAATATGTTGATGCTTATGCATGTATTTGTACGATTAGTAAAACTGATGCTGGCATATTGCATAACTGCAGGTTGCAAGATAAGATCGCCGTTTAGGTTGCCTAAGGTCTCACCCAGAGTAACCTTGTTCACTACCCTTGCTTAGTAAAGGAACTCGATGTTATCTTATGTAACTCGGGGATTCCGGGAAATACGAAGTTGATGTTTCTGACTGTGAAGTGCGCGGGAGAAACTGCCAGTGCTATTCAAAGTTGCCAGCTCTTTCCGTTGGGAGGCTATGAGAAGGCCAGACGTATACTTAGACAGGGCTTTAGTAAACCGTCGGTTATATCGAGCAAGGTGCCTACAGGGGTAAGAGGCAATGGTGGACAAATAGAAGATAAGTTACAAGGAATGGTATCAATCAGTGTTGGTTACCTGTTGGTACTACTGAACATTTGTTCCTTTTGGCTCGGTTCACTTCCGTTAGTGAGCGCAGCCATACTAGGTGTTGTTGGCTGGTTCCGCATGATAGATCCGGGTAAATTACCACCAGAAATACTTTGTAATTTACTGGTAATTCTATTTTATCAGACTTTTCTATTTAGCGAGTTTTTCCTCGGGAATGATGAGAATGAAGAGCACTTGGGGAGAAATGTAAAGGAAAGCCAAGGACAAAGTTGGTTGGAGAGTGATGGTCGGTGGCCTATGCTTCACATAAGTTAACAGGCAATGATTGATTGGTCCAACAAGTTGCTGATATTTGTAGTTGTTAGACAAATACAGGTGTGTTGCAAAAATTGAGTTATTTCTACTGACACCAGGGTTGCATGAAGAGTCACGTTGTAAAGGTTCTGGATAGTTAGATTATGCGTAATCACACGAGAGCTGATGATAACGTGGGTTTCTAACTCAGGAGATCTAGTCATCGGATGAAGGTGCGTAAATACCTTGATTTTCCATGATAAACTCACGAGT
This sequence comes from Schistosoma mekongi, assembly GCA_034768735.1. Taxonomy (NCBI): domain Eukaryota; kingdom Metazoa; phylum Platyhelminthes; class Trematoda; order Strigeidida; family Schistosomatidae; genus Schistosoma; species Schistosoma mekongi. The sequence goes on along the minus strand of CM068306.1, from coordinate 68,108,791 downwards.
AAGACGATATTTTTGCCGGTCAAAACGATAAACGTTTTCTCACCAAATCGCTATAGAAATTGGTGGAGTTTAGTGCCCTCCCCCATAGAAGAAGAAGGAATTGCGCCCACGTTTTCTGATGTCATAAACTTGGTGGAAAATAGTCTCAGTCAAGCTGTGAACGGGTTTGGAAAGTTAGCACAATCTTCATCCAAATCTGACAAACTGGTTTGTTGTCGGTCGCTTTCGATTACAGGCAACAGACATGTACGGAAAAAGGACTGGTATGTTGTTTACAAGGGCAGATATGGGCTGGGAAAATGTGATCTGTTTATCATTCTCGCCGTACCATAGCGAGTAAATTTGGTAAAATAAAAACTAACATCTATGTTTCCAATATGAAAATCACGTCAACAGGAATTGTCAGAATGATAAATTTATTGGTGAGAGAAAAGGAAAAAATAGTCATCCACTTAGAGATATGCTCGAAAAAAACCCAGGGTAATGTTTACCACTTTACAGTTAAACCAAGCGAAAGTGTGCATTTGGGAGTCGTTACAATTAGTGTTCATGGTCTATTTTCGTCGGAGGATACATATGCTTTGTTAGACGGCAGGTCTAATGTCACACTAATCGGCGCAGGTTTAGCCGATCGGTTAAATACCAAAGGTACTAAAGATACCTTGTCGACCAGCACAGTATGCTCTACAGAAAGGCGTTCATGCGATGGATTGTTGTCGATAGTCGAGTCAGTAACCACGTATCATTTAAAGTTGGGGGAAGCAATATTACGGGATAAAGACGCGTTTCAGTGTATGCCACTCCCCTATTTGTTCTGCACATCTACAAGATATCAGATAGGATCGTAAAGGCGTTGATTGGTTGTGATGCATTTGAGGCTCATGAGGTTATCTAATATAATTCATAGGGTGGGACGGAATTCTTACGCACTCGGAACACTTTTAGTTTAGCCGACACGACCAATTTACCTGATGCAACGTAGACACACAAGATTAAAGACTAACCACGAAATTGAGATAATGACAAAGGATATGTATAGCGAAGAGTTCAAAGATGACTCTCGATTAAGAGGGGAATGGTCATTCAATAATGTCAAAGATATCGGATTAGTTGGACGGTCGTGCGAATGTGAAGACGGTCACTCCTCAATAGGTCTTTTCCCGAAAGGGAAAAATTGGCATGTAATAAAGACCTGACGCCCACACGATTAAAAGGATAAGAGGCACGGTTCGAAACACATCCTGAATTATGATCTAATTATAAAAAAATCATGCAAACCCATGTTGCTAAGGTGTATACAGATAGTGCTAGCAAGGAGTCATTATGAAAATAGTACTCGCCACATCATCCGGTTGTTAATCCGCGTAAGCCAGGTAACGTTTAAGTTGTGTTCGTTAGTTTAGCGAAATTTAATGGAGTATTACTGAACGATATGGTCTTTAGTGGACCAAATCGTGTATCTTCATTGGTGAGAGTACTGCTTAGACGTTGTCAATCACCTATCGCGACTACTGCAGATATAGTAGAGATTCTCTTACAAGTCGAGGTTCCTGAAGTATATCGTGATTATTTAAGATTCCTCTGGTGAGAAACTGATACGAGAGATAACATATCAGTGTATAGAGTGACGGTTCATCTGTTTAGTGCTACTTCTGCCCCATTTTGCACGTGCTATGTCTTACGACAAGCGGCATCTGTGTTCACCAAGAACACGCCTGGTATTAGATGTGCTGTGGATGAATGTTTTTGATATGCCGGGCACCTAATGTAGATTGGCTATCTTCGGGAACTGTGCTTCAGAAAATTATTTCAATTATTATAACTGTGGACAGTGTTGACATTTCATGTCTATGACTGTTTCGTTCCCCTTGCCCGGTTCTCTTGTTTCGTATATTTGCTTTTAGTATATTGATTATTTACTATGAACTATGCTTACTTAATTGTGTACACATTGTGACATTCACCGCCACTTTTCCCTTTGTTCTATACAAATGTTAGATTCTTGATTAGTTCACTGTGTGGTCTGACTTTATGTGTATATAAAGGCATGGATAAAATATAATACGTTCCCAGTTCTCGATCTCTAAGTCTTCCTGTTCTCAATTCTGGTTGTCCTATTGTCGGCCTGGGGGGGTGAATGGGCTTAGGTCAATCGCACATTCTCAACTAGGCACGCATCTTATTGGTGTTCGCATCCACCAACAAAATCATCCCCTCCTCCTTCCTTTCTTCGCGTCGTACCAGTTTTTATGTGGGCGAATGCCTAACATCATTAAATGAAGTAACCTCCGCCAACGTTTCGTAACCAGAATTCGTGTGGCTCTTTCAAATGTGGAATTTAGGCTAGCGAAGTTTGTATCTAATAGTAAGAAAATGCTGGAAGGGGTCAAACCATCTGATCAGGCACCCACTATGAGTGGCCTGTCGATGAAGGCACTACCAGTTGAGAGAATTTTAGGACTACAATGGAACGTGTTTGCTGATGCATCGGGATTCATAGTAAATGATGTGAACAGGCCAATTACTCAAAGAGGAATGCTGTCCCACCTGTCGTCACTTGTTGATTCTTTGGGGTTGCTCGGTCCCTCCGTGCTTTGTGCTAAGCAAATGTTCTAAACAAAATGTAAGAAAAAAGTGGGCTGGGATGATCCTGTTAACGATGTCGTCGCCAACCGCCGTTGGAGTGGATACGTGACTTGAGTTAGATAACCAGTATATCTGTTTTACGCTCCTTAAAACTGACAAGGGATTGTCAGATGGTTGGTTTGTATGTATTCTGTGATGCGACCAAAAGCGAATACAGAACAGTCGTGTATATTTGTTCAGAGGCTATTCCCCGTTTATAGCTTGGTGCTACGTCGTTAGTTGCTAGAACGCTCAGTGTGTTTCGAGAGAAACTTGATATAACTCACGATTAAACAATATTTTGGACAGATTCTATGACCACAATTAACTATCTGAGAAACGAGCCAAACAAAATGCTTTGTGACATGTATAGTAGCCTCAATCGAAGAAGTTACTCATAAGGGTCATTGGTGTCATGTACTCTCGAAACTGAGTCATGACAATTTAGCCTGAAGGTGCACAATGAATGCGAATGTACTTAATGAAAAATACTTAAGTGGCATACTCTTTCAAAAGCACCTATAGGGAAGAAGAGTCGATTGTGCGTGAAACCTTGCTAGAGTTAGGGTAGAACTGGGCTTTGGTTCAAACTGTTTTGAGGCGTTCGTGTCCGCGCTCACTATTTGAGTATTATTTTAGCTGGCATAGATTAATAAAAGCTATAGTTTGACTTCTGTGATACGTCGAATTTTTGAAGATAATAGTGGAAGACATAATTATAGTTTGAACGTGGGGCGGTTAGGGATCTCGGAATTGTGCTGGACGGAAGCAGTCATTATAAAGGCTACACAATAGGGGGACCTGGGGAGGCGTATAATAAAATGCTTACTCAGTCTATTTAGAACTTACGGTGCATCTAGAGGGTTTAAACCCAATAGTTATAGATGAGGTAGTTTGTGTGGGTGGACATCTAAACCACAGTATTTCGCCTAGTTCTACGTACGCGATCGTTTTACCGAGTGATCACTGAACTTCACATTTGATAATTCTTCATTGTCGCAGTATCAAGGGTCACTTAAGAATAATTCAAGTACTAACAAGTATCCGAGACAAGTACTGGATTCTTAAAGGTGAAGTAACAACGAGAAAAGTTAATAAGTAGGTGTATAGAGTTCAGAAAGAAAAATACTTGTCTAGGACAACAATTGGTGGACCTGTAGAGGCCACTGTTACCCCTAACACTGATGTTTGTACTGTATAATTCTTTATTGATATTTATACCATGAAGCTTGATTGCATCGTTAAAGATTAATATGATTGGTGCGTTGTACAATTAGTGACGCCGGATTCTCTCTGTTCAAATATATATCTGTCGCATCTTCGTTCCTGACTTCTTGATCATACGCGTAATTGGTGATTGTTGTGGGTGTATAAGTCTTGTTATTTACGAAGACGAAAATATGAGGTATATAATTGTTGGTTCTAACGAAGTTATAAATCTAGCAGTATAAAATAAGTCAGTCTCATTATCTGAAGTTACCAACTGGCTCACTTCCAAATTGGAAAGTGGATGTTGATGACTATCCTTTTAAGTACATCAGAATAGACTACTTTGGACCATCTGTGGTAAAAAGGGAAGGCGGGGAAGTGCAAGAGATGCGGTTGTTTGTTCACTTGTCTCAAGTTGAAAGCTGTGCACATAGAAGTGGTTCATACCCTGTCGACTGATACTTTTTAGCACTTTTGAGGTTTATAAACCGCAGAAGGTTGCCGGAGGTAATGTTTGGCGATAGAGGCACCAATTCGGTAGGCAACCACAAGGAAATATAGAAGTGTTTAGAGGACTCTGAAGGAAAAATTCGTGAGGTGTTGATGAAGAGACACAAAGTAAGAATTCAATTCTCCCCCCAATGCTTACCATCAAGGTGGTCTTTGGGAAAGGCTTACAGAGATTATAAAGTGAGTCCTAAGTACAATCATTGAAGACCAGAGCCTAACTGATCAAACGGTGGAAACTTTCTTAAGTACAGCAGAGAGAATCATAAATAATAGACCGTTGTAACTACTTACCGATGACGCCAGGGATCTCGGTGTTTTGATGCTTAACAAGTTACCCTTACCAAGGTTTCTGTGCAACCGACTGTCGGGACAATAACCAGTTTTCCGAAAATAAAGTACAGCAAAGCACTTGGCGAGTATGTCTTAGTAAAGGTGGTTGGAGGAGTACGCACGACGTTACAGACAATAGATAGATGGAAAGAAGCCAAGAAGAAGCCTGTAGGTCGGCAATATTGCACTTGTAGCTGACAGATCAACATCAAATCGCTGACGGCTTGGTATAATGGTTGGCGCCCGTACGAATGGGGACAATCTTGTAAGAACTGCGGAGGTGTAAACTAGAAGTAGATTGTTAACAAGTGATACGAGAAAGCTATGTTCGTTAGAAGGCTGTGATGAAAGGCACCTAAAGAAGAACGAGGTGGATGGTTTTCCTACTTATAATAATAATAATACTTGGTGGAATCTATTGTTAGTGTAGACGAAGCACACAGACAAGCTGGAGAAAACTCGGGTGCTTCATCGCAGGTATGGTTGGAGTGCATTATTAGTGTCTGTCAGGTGTACCAATGTAAGTCCTTAATGATAAATGTCTGCACAACTTACTTAAGGTAACAGGTGTTGAACATGTAAGTTTGTTTGTATATACTCATTCTTCTCTACTATTTAACAGGTGTTTCTAAGCATAGCTCATTTTATGTTACTTAAGTAAAACTACCTTATGTGGTATAACTCAAATTTGGATTGATCGATTTCGATGTTCGCTCTATTTTTTCACATTGATCGATTGGTCTGTTTTACATTTTTATTTCCGTTAATGTACCCATCTTATGAGTAACCCGTTTGTTATCGTTCCTGTTTCTGCATCTTTAGAACTATTTAGTCTTATCAGCAAGCCTTAGGTGCATGAGAAGTAACAGCTTATATTCCGAAGAGATTGAAGACTTATTTAGTCAGACTCTGAATGCAAATACATCTTAGTAAGACGCCGTGTGCAGCGGAAAGATAAATGACGAGTGCCGCAAGGTCATATTGACTGTGATACAGACTGAGAGAACAAGCGTACCATAGTGGTTATACTGCATGCCTAATTATGTATATCGGTTACGTATCGTACGGGAGTACTACGATGTGTGGAGCGAGCATGCGCACGGTTGGTGGCTATAAATGCGTGTGCGCATGTTGTTTGTTTGTGTATGCTTGCAGCTTTTAGTTTCTGCTTGTAGGCCTACTCTCCAAGAGCCCAGGTCAAGTGAGCTAAAGAAGAAAAAAGGTCTATGTCTTGACTGATGAAGTGTGTCAAGGAAGTTGAACATTAGTGCCATTGAGTGTTGTTTCCTCGAATCGAGTTCCTTTGTTCATGGTCATTGGTTCTGGAACGACTGAGCGATTGTTTGTGTCACAGTTGGAGTCAACATCATACTGAAGTACATTTCTAATTATTTTGCATATTTATTGTATTATTGTAGACTATTATTATTGTTATTACTGTTATGTGTGCGTTATGAATTTGTATTTCTACGACGAGAATTGTGGTAACTAATCATTTTCCGACGACTTGTTACTATTCCAACGTGTTGTGGGGACAGTCGATACTCGATTAAACGCAGGAGCTTGGTAGGGTAGAGAGTCGCAATGATGTACTGAACTCCAACAATTGCGCAATCGTAGGATGTAAAACGGCTGATTTAACACCCTCTTTAGAAATACAGCACTCCGTCTGTACAATTTTACCACTCTCTTTAGTTTGGAATTTTAAATTCTATTAAGTCATATTGCTATTCCCAAATGTACACAAACGTTCTTATTTCCGTCCATCATATACAAATCTTGATGTCCCACTGCATCACTGTACATTTTTACAGCAGACTTTTGTTTACCGCAGTCTAATTCGTTTGTGCAGCAACCCAACCCTGATATAGTCTGTTATGTTTTTGTTGACCTTGCCTGTAAAAATGACCTGCTCCTGACATCAGGAAATAAGTTGATATTATTAGAAGATTAACTGTAGTCAGTTGACTCTTATAAACTAGTTAGCCTGGCTTTTCGGATTATTGGATATACTCTGACTGAGTGTTCATATCAGGCACATCTGTATTATAAACTTTGTGGATATATGTATATATACTAACACTAAGCTACAAGCGTTGATTGTATATATGTTTCACTTTGTATCCATTCCTATTTACTTAAGTAAGTTTGTTCAGATTTTATGGTTGCATTTGTTTGATATTTTGTTTACATATTGCCATTTAATATTGTTTCAGTTGAATTTTTCATATTCTTTCGTTGATTTATATTTTCTATGTGACTATATCCAATGATAACGATGTCTACGATTATTCTAATGACCAATCGGTCACCAATATCAGCCTTTATATTCTGCCATTTAAGACTGCCGATCCAGCATTGTGATTTGCACACCTGGAGTACAAGAACATAATGTCGCAGGTGAGAATGTTTGGATTCGCAAGTTCACTATTGCTATAGGATATAGTAGAAAAAGTTCGAGACGTATTATTGACACCACCTAACAAAGCCCAATATGGCTACCATAAGCAGGCCATTAGTAAAACTATGTCTCTGTCAGCAACGTAAAGTTAGATGACAAAACCCCTTCACAGTTAAAAAAAATTACGTTAGTGATACATAGTGACAGTAAGGTTAATTAACCATTAATAATTATTGGGTGTATATGTTCCTAGAAAAAGTACTTGGATGCTTCGTCAAGAAATGCAAGAAATGAAAATGACACAAAGTCCTCTACACAGACGCAGAAGCGGGTCGTGCAGCATATGTAGAAGCGTAAGTAGCAGACGGCTGCTATTAGAATAGGTTTCTACCATAAGGCATTGAATGTACGAGCACATAAGTGTATCGAACCATTGGATTTTGCGAAAAACTCTGGAAACGAGCATGCTGGCGGTTAGTGACGGCAATTTCGGCCAGCCAATTCACAAATACCAGTCGTCATTTCTACATCACTGACAAACATGCAGGTATACAATTCCGAGTAGACACAGAAGGAGAAATCAATCCGGTTCCACCCACTCAGAGTGATAAGCAACACCCAAAATCCCAGTCATGTCTACGAGCTTTCAGACAACCACCACCGAAAAATGTGAAAGTTGGTTTGCCGATTTCGCTTCTTTCTACATAAAAATGCACGTATTTAGAACTTTTATTTTCTTTGGTTTTCCTGGCCATCGAAAAACGAAAATAACCCTGCAGAAAAAACTATACTTTGTGCGACATTTTTTTATACAATTACACCATAGTGTCGGCAGAGACTTTCAGAAGCTGCACAACGTTTCAATCTATCAAAGGGATATTAACTATTGTCTAACGCATTGCACTTTTTCATTTAGCTAAAATGTCATAGGATCTTCGCGAACCGATTAGGAAGGAGTGGGCTGCAGTAGAAAATAACCCCCTAAATTACTTGTTGCGGTAAATAATCCCCAAAATAAATAATTACATAGGCTGTCGACATTAATGCTGAACGTGTTTGCTTTAGCAGACACGACTAATTGAAGGCGTTTGGTTACGCATCATCACCAGATCACGTCACGAAGCACTGTGGGAGGCATCACTCTCTAGTTTGTCAGCCTAGACGTTGATATCCCATTGACGCTCTTTTTAAGGTCAAATATAACTTCTCTTCCATCCTTCATTGCCTTCTGATTTATTTTCGTTCGTAAGAGTGGGTTCAGTCGTTTGAAGTTGTTCTAGTAATACCGTAAACGTAACTTGGTCATATACCGGGTGCATTTCATTGGTAAGCACGACGTGATCTGGACACCATCATAACTGTGAGTTTCTCCCTGCTTATAGTTTTTAACAGTATTTTTGGTGTGATCATGTTTTTTGCACATTTCCGCTGCATTTATTTTTGGACTTACATATATTGGTACTTTAATGATGACTGACCAGACTCCTAAGTTCATTAAGATTGAAACTCCCACACCTCCAAACTTTCAACTCATCCCTTTTTAGACAGAAAACATAGAAGCTAGGCTCTGCTAAGCAGAAGCCGAGTTTCGAGACCACGGCGTGACAAACTCACGCGTTCAATTCCTTGTCGTCAAAGGGTCACTTCCACGTGAATTGAACAGGTACGTCACCCCTTTATTATTCAGCCCCCACTGCGTAGATTCATATGACCAGCTCAAAAGATCAATTCTCAAGCGCGGAGACTTATCCGATACACAACGTTTTGATGAGTTGTTTCACACAATCGAACCCTATAGTGGTTCTGAAATGTTGTCGCGCATGCGAGAAATCATTGGTCAACGCACTTTCGACGAAGGTCTTTCTCGTCAACTCTTCCTACCTAAACTGCCACAACAAGTGCAAGCAGTTCTGGTAACGTTTAATAACAACCTAAAAGATAAACTAGCTTCATCTGCTGATCGAATTTTGGTGACCACCAGAACTCGCCACAATGAGGTTTATTCCATTACTGAGAAACCTCATGCCACCGAAAACGAGGTAACGAAATTGTATAGTGCTCTTTCCCGTTTTTTGACCTGCAGGAACGACACCGACTAAGCGAGTCTCGACGACGAAGCTCATCACGGTGAAGATCGTCATCTTGACCTCGACAAAGGGAAAACTCACATTGGTGTTAGTACCACAACACCTATAACATAGACCCAAAGAAGTGCAGAGACTTCTGCTGTTTTCCTAGCCACAAGCTCACCGTTGACGCATCGGAAAACTATCCCGCCGGCATGCGTTATCGGCAACATCGATCTGTTCACAGTTAGTACTATCTATGGCATCTGTCTGTTCTACACCACACACTTAAGTGAACAGTTATTCATACAATATGCGAATCAATTGCATTTTAAAACGTCTCTTTTTCAGTCAAACTGTTACGCAACACTCTCGTGATTATTTTCATACTAGAAAAAATTGCTTTCTACCATGTTATCAAATTTTCTATGAAATTAAAACAGATGAATAACTTATAAAGACGACTCAACTATTTACGACTATAGCTATTCTATATGATATGCTTAAAGCGAAAACTACATTTACTAAATTGCCTTTATCTCCTTCCTAGTGACATTATAGGTTTACTACGTTATACAAATTCAGTGATACAAATACAGTTTCATAAAGATAATGTTTAAATTAAGGAAAGATAGATTTCATTTGTTCTAGTAAAATCATGTTGACAGTATAAAGAATAAGTAATTCAATTGATGGTATAAAGTAAGCTGGTAGCAAATTCATTGGTGGTATCTATTTAGTAAACAATAGTATGTGCAGAACAATGTAAGTGCTGTAGGATGAACACAGAAGCCGATAGGCTGAAAACACTGTTGTTATTACTAGTCAAGTGAGTATTTGTCGTTACCTATGAACGAATGAATTCTTAAGATAGTCAAATATTTAGGTAACAGAAAGCACAGCACTAACGTCTTAGGGTTGGTTGTAAAAAAATTAGTATTAAAACATACACAGCTAAAATAAACTGTATCAGTAACTTCCCTGCTTATGCCTTGTTAGCTCCATGCTTTGCAATTTCAAGAACGGCTGCGCACTATTTGAAATATGTTAGTGGGTAATAATCTGATTTATGAAACAAATTGTATGCCTCGTAAGTGTAGTCACGAGCATTTCCGAATTATTACAAGATATTCTTTGAGTTATGAAATATATTTAAGCAAACAGCTCAATGCTTCGCCAAAACATTTTCATTACGCGAAAGTTATTATAAAATAAAATCAATGTCTATGAAATTTGTAGGTATTAGGAATCAAATGAAATGTAAAACAGAAAAACAAGTTTCCGTAAAAGAAGTGTAATACCAGTTTACCATCAGAAAGACATTTTTCAACTTTGAATCGTTTACACTTTTTTTTCAAATGAAAATTTGCATCCAAAGTTATATTGATGACTACCAAACAATCTACGAGATAAGCTAGTCATTAAACAAATGTATTCCATATTTTGTTGATAATATAAGTGACGAAAAAGTTTAACTGTAATCGCTATCTAATCAGAAGCACGAAATTGCAGGATTGCAAATGATAATGAGCTCTTGATAATGTATCAGTTAATTTTACCATTAGTGACGTCTGTATGAGAAGGCAGTTGATTTGTAAGTTGTATGTGGCTACACTAAACAAATTTACAATCGAAACGATGAATACGTTTTGAAGTGGTAATGGAAAGTATCACCGTTTTTAGACAACTCATGATTTCGTAGTAAGTTCATGACCTGTACTACATAACAGAAATTATAAACGATGACAGTACAGACTGATTGAATGTTCTAATCATCATGAGTATGTATATGTGTGCGTATTTGATAGAGTTTCATAATAAAAATTATGAATTTATTTTCAAGTGATAATATGAGGCATCGGTGTCTAGACAATGTATTTTCTATAAGGCATATTTATCTATGCATATATTTGGGGTTACTATTACGTCATACGGATCATACCCTTGTGGGAAACGGTACATTGTCTATACTGAAATACTTCATATTATCATTCATTCATTTTACTGTTAATCAATAATTGTGTTTACATTTATTATATATGTTTAATACTCTATAAGTTGGGTGCATCCTTCTTAATTATTATGTCATCATCAATTCTAACCTAAAATGATTTATTATGTACTAAACAGATTAAATTGAGTTCAAAATTTAACATGTTTGTGGGTATTTGTGTGTCTGTAACTGCATGCTACGTTGCATTAAGAAGTAAAGGGAGGAATAACAACCTACAAATACAATAATTCTTGTAAATATTTTACAAAACTTTAGATATGCTTTCAAATACCTTTAAATATATATTTACTACTGCACTCTACAATGAGTCATGAATTAACAAATGCATAAAATGTTACATTTATTTAGGCCACATTATCATATGACATTTGGTGCATGTTATCTTTCTGTCATTGGTCAATATATATTATTACAATTCACCAGTGAACGGAATTTATAACCTGCTTATGTATCCCTACGTTAGTCCCTTGGCATTTGTCTCTATAAATACAGTTTAGACATAATAATTAATACACATTTAATACCACTTAACTCGTGTTCTATTTGTTCCAACCTGGTCGTTATTTCACTTTATTCAAATATTATTGTTAAATTACATTCAGTGGCTGGTATTCAATCAACTAGTCAGTCTCAACAGCCACAGCCAAGTGAGCATTGGGAGAACGAAGTCTATTGTGTTGCTGCTAAAATATGTCCTCTACCAGGCATTTCCATGAAGATTAAGAAGGGGATCCTGCAGATTGTTCACAGAATTTGCCTGGAATAACCTGTTGATCCCAGAACTCAGCTCCGGAGCGCACCAACAGAATGCAGTCAAAGGCGAGTTGGTAAGGGCGTATATTTTCATACAGGTCTACAAAAGAAGTTAAAGGCTTAATTGGAATGTGAACCACTCGTCATGGCTACATTTATACAACTTCAGCTCAACATAGACGGTCTGTCTATATGCGAGAATTCCCTACATTAACTATGGCTAGTTTTGTGCCGAATACGCAAACCATTCGTGACTGATGTCTTTGTTATAGGAGTGTACGGCGGGCCCATCAAACTGTCGGATATCGACCAATTTCCTGGGGATGTCGTTGATGAATTGATATCTACCCTTAACAACGGTGTGTTCAACGACGATTCAAGGCTTGTTGAATGCTCACTGGCCATAGTGATATGTGATACACCGGCTAGATCATCAGTGAAAATGATGTGACGAGTGTTTTGCTCATTGTCTACGAATGAGCAACAAGATGATGTTTCCTATTGTGAAACATCATGATAGAACAAACCTAACCTTCAGAATGCATCATGACAGTTATCACCACATCGGCCGCTCTCCATTCGGGAGGCTACCGATTGACGTGGTTAAATGCTTTCCATCGGGCTATATGCACCTAGTTTGTCTAGGTATAGTTAAGAAAATGTGTCACCTTTAGAAAGAACTGTCAACGGAGTGGAGGTACGGGATACACCTGAATGTTATTAAATTAATCGATGATAATATTACTGGCAGTTGGAGCTACATACCGAAAAACTTCCAGAGAAAGTGCAGACCGATAGCTCGGCAGAAGCATTCAAAGGCCACAGAATGTAGGCAGTTTCTTTTATACATTAGACCCTGTATGTTGGACATACTACTGCAGAAATTCTTGTCTGAACATTTCATGGAAATGGCGTTTTCCATCTATGTTCTATGTAGTCAACCGTACACACAACTTTTGCAGAAGTGATTAACGATCAACTGGTGCATTTCGTCAACAACTGTGCAGCAATCTACGGTAAGCAGCACGTAGTATACAATATACACGGTCTTATACATTTGGCTGATGATGTGAAGCAGAATGAGATTTTGAATCCTTTCCCAACGTTTCCGTTTGAAATTTTTATGTTTCACTTTCGTCGCTTGATACATGGATCAAGGCATGGAGCAATTTCAGCTGCAGCATGCATCTGTGGAAAGGAAGCATTGGCAACAACAGTGCTAAATCATCCGCAATCGCAGACTGAAAACTATGATTAAAAGAAACATTTCTGTACATCCCATGGAATCAAGATATTGACATCTCAACCTGACTGCTCTGTGAATTGTGAGCCAGGTATAATTACTGATCTTTCAAATAGTAATATGTTACTGTTCTGACCGTTCAAAGATCTGAAGCCACTGTTTACGAGATCGTTCAATTCAATGCATATTAACATGTATATATGTATGCAAGTAGGCTCAAAAAAGGAATACATACAACTTCATGAGATTAAATACAAATGCTTTACAATCCGACTTGTTGATGGGATCAAGATCATCTCCATATCTCATACGTTCAAACTGTGATCAACTTAGTGGCTGTCGTATTAAATGTGTTTTAATTGTAAGTATAAGTATTTTTCTTGGGCTCACTTCTTCATGCATGACTCATTATATGAGACATTCCTAACGTCTCTATTATTTTAGATGGCTGACCCAATATTTACTATAGCATTTCCGATGTCTACTTGCGGTTATGTTATGGCCAAAAGCGACTGGATATTTGGGGAATGTCTCCTCTATAAACACAGTTTAAGTAAAGAACAGGCAGTTGACAACACAAAGCCTGGAGTTGGATGGGTAGTGGGAGAATTCAGTATTGCCGGGGCAGCAGGTGTGTCACTAATTTATTTCATGCATAAGACAATAAACATTTCTATTCACTGATGCATTCGATAAAGCCAGTGTTATTTTAAATCATGTCAGATTGGCATACCCAAAGCCAATGGAATGCAGTTCTCAGTCGTCAACAAGCACTATTCCATTGCCAAGACCACCGAGGAGGAGGTTTGTCTATTAGTAATACGGTAATCTCTAATTTGTTTTTACAGGAAAATGTCTCATGATGAGGTAGATAACGACTACCCATCATCCACCATTGACATTGGCCTGTTTGTATTCAGTCAACCCAACTACAATGACATTGCTCCTCAGATGTGCAGGTACGTTCATTTCCAGTAATCATCTCATTTTACTTAACCAAGAAAGTACTCACAAATGCAGTACACCTTTAAAGTAAGTTGCCAACACCCGTAAAACAAACTTTACAGATCTTACACTGGTAAGGAGTCAGCTGGACAGTCATCAGAAACACAGACTTAAGTCTTGTGTCAGCTTGTAGTTATACATGTTTTAGTGGTGACCAAAAACAACTTGAAAATGTGACAAGAAGTTTAGGATCTAACATCGAACCAGTAACTGGTAAGTTTGTAATCCAACACAAATAGACTATCTTACAGAGAATCAGAAGAAGATAATACAACTGTTGGAAAAGTTGACTAACAGCAGTAACGTATTGAAGAATTCAACTTTAATCAACGACTTGTCAATAAGACCTAATGCACCGTTCCGGCAGTTTGAGACTCGGATTGAAGACGACGATTCAGCCAACGAAGTGGTTAGTGACTGCTTCTAGCTAACCTTCTTTAGTACTCATTGGTGTATTCGGTGACGAGTGGCCACCAATATGTCTGTAAGGAAGACCTTACAACTGGTCTTCGACGACATGTTTATGCAACGTTTGTCGTGGACTAGCAAAAACAAGCAGATAGGGATTCGCAACTCGCATTGCGAATTGACAATCAAACGTAATAATATTTTGTAGCAATGTGAACACTCAATATATGGGCGATTCTGCATTACCTGCGTTCGCAAAATTTGTCAACTGACAATTTTGACGCAACAATCTGCCAAGCAATGAGAAGTCTGTTCTACAACATTAAAGACCACCTTGGGGGGCGTGCTCATAGATGGCGTGGCATTCCGGATTATGGCTAAGTCCTAATATTATATGCATATGATGTAAAAGGATGAAGATTTCGTCGTTTTTCAAAGACTTCCGTGGGGGGGAGACATGCTTCAATGAGCCTGAGTTTAGAATTCTCTAATATGTCACTACAATTTAGGGGAAAATCGTTGGTTCTAATTTAGAGGGCCATAAATGTTTCATTTAGGTAGCTTCCAGGGTCACTTTACGGTCACTCAAGTTTGTCCGTAAAAGTCATGTCTACAAAATTATGTTAAGACTTTGTATACACAATTCCAAATTAAGTGTCCCAATGAACTGCTTTACCCTATTTCCAAAGCTGTCCAAACAATTGCTGCAAAAATGATCACACGCGAGAATGGAATGTCGATTTTTCTAGGGTTTGTTGAAAGTGTGGTAATCCGCGTGTTTACAAAGGCTGAAGACTATACGAAAAGGAATTCTAGGGCGATGAGTAAGAAATAAGTTTTCTTATTTTCTTATGGCCTAGTATACTTTTCTGTTGTCTACAGGTTTGCTAATCATCTCATTCACTGAAGATCTCTGCTTGTATTATCCAATATTAACGAGTTATCCACAATAAATGGTTTATACTTAATAGTCGCCCTTTGTATTTCCATGTTTACAGCAATAAGGAGTGATATGTATTTGGGTTCGTAGTGTACGGTAAACGAGATTCTAAATCATAAGATATTCGCCTACTGTAGTTTACGCACAGTGTATTTCTAGTAGTAGGCTCAATGACCCATACGAACAGCTTACTCGCTCTGATCCTCGAGCTTGATTCTAACTGAATTAATACGTGAGTGGTGTCATCTTAGGTACAAGTTACACCAACTGTTCATAACCAGCGTTATTGTTATTCACAGTCAGAATGTTATTAACACAATGAAGTGTATCAACACGTCTTATTTAACAAGTCACACATATTGTTCAGCTAGTTAACTCTATGATGTATGGAAATCGTTCACTATATGGATGCACAGATTATTACGTGTCAGGCAAGCTGATACTAAAAGAATCAAGCATAAAAAGCAAAAATATATTCGGAAAGAGTGTTTTTTCCTTGTTAGTAGCCTATTAAGTAACAACTTTGGATGACATTCTAAAACGTAATCTTTCTAACGAGATATGCTATTATACACGGTTACCAAGGAAAAGCCGCATCGTAAAGTGGTTATCGTGTGTTCACTGTACGATTAACACTTACTTCCCAGCTTTGTATTCGCTGTAACAAACTGCAATGTAAAAGATGTATTAAAATTTTTAAGTAATTATTCAATGGATCACAGAATTTTGGTAAGCTTTAAGTAATGCAAAGTAACATGATTACTTTCGCTACTAATCAGTACACTTATCTCAAGGGAAATTCGGTTGGTTGTGGCGAACGCCAATGAAGTGTGCCTAGTTGATAGATGCGCGTTTGCCTTATGCCCACTCACTCGCAAGCCTAAGATAGAAGAACTGACTAGACAGAACTAGAATCGGAAACAGGATCGGGAACATATTGTATTTCAAACATGCCTTCATATATACACAAAGTCATACCACACCGCTAACTATTTAGGAGACTAACATTAATGCAAAATAGGAGGAATAGTGATTGTGAACCGGAGTACGTATAAACAATTGATTAACCATAGTTCATCAATAAGAAATGATATACTAAAAGTTAGTGTGTCAAATGGGAGGATAGGACATGGGGGGACTGAATGGTAGTAATAATAAATTGTTCACTTTGAATATAACCAAAAATACTGAAATACTCTATAGATAAATAGCTCTCGAAGATAATCAATCTTATTTAAGCGCCTGGCATATCACAACTGAAGTCCAATAAATTCTGAATATGTTGGCCGAACTTCGATATATATCCTTAAACAGCTTCTGGTTCTCAGTTGTTAATACGGTAAAGGTTATACAATCTTCAGTTTTAAATTATTGAACTTCCTCTGCACATTTTCATCACTTGTTAGTAACTCCATCAGGAACCCTCTAAATCGTTCCAAGAATGATTCGGTATATTATGATAGTTTGACCATCCGTCAGCTTTTTAACTACTATCTCACTCACACTACTCTTAAATGTTTTGTGCTTAGCAGGGACTTCTTAAGTTGAAACAAAGTATTTAAAGCAAAATCAGGCCACCACAGTAAGTAAGTATGTATGTATGTGTGTATGTATGAATGTATGTATGTATGTACGTAAATCAAATTTTAGGTAGCAGCTAAGCCACGCGAGCTGATAAACAGAAATGTTTTCAACCATGTTCTAATGTCAAACAGAAATTTTACTTTTAATTTCAGCTTCTTACTGTCCAGGAATACAAACGTATCAGAATTGGCGGACTGTAAGACGTATATAATCATTGATTTCGTCACCTTCAGAAGTAACTGAGATCCTGGTTTTTCGACAAAATGAGATTACCTACAATATTCCAGATAAAGGATTGTTAAAGTCAGTTAGGTACTCTATTAAGCAATCAGCTAATCATTTCAAGATAGCTCTTTTCAGTGTTTATGCATGAGCAGAAAATTACCAGTGGTACTTAGATTTTACAGCCCCAGACATTAGACTCTTCAAAAGTGACGGCAATAGGATAAACGTAAACTAGAACAATACATGTAAACGCATAATATTATTTTCAGTTAGATCTTCAATAGGCTTCATTCCAGAATACAGCAAAATTTATGTGCGAATATGGAAAACGTCAAACCAATATTAGAGTAAACATGATGCAGGTCTAACTTACAAGCTTTCGGGATAACGGGCAAATTGCATGATTGGTTAGCTTCGTTTTTGAAAGATCGCATTCAATTAGTGAAACTAGGACGATATCTCTCACGTCCTCAAAATATCACCAGTGGTGTCTTCCAGGGTTCAGTCATTGGACCATTGTTATTTATTATGTATGTTAATGACATATGCCACTGTTTTCAAGAGGGTAAGACCTTTATGTTTGCGGACGACCTCAAAGTTGTCTATACATTCAACCCAGATGAAGGTCGAAATATTAACGACATAATACAGAGAGATCTCAATAAACTAAGCAAATGGTGTGATAAATGGTTTCTTCCCCTTAACACACAAAAGTCAGAGTACCTATGTTTCAGAGAATCTAAACCCGAGATTAACCTACACCTTAACGAACATGAATTTCGTCATCTAAATGGTGTCTGTGATTTAGGAGTAAGATACTCAAAAAGTCTATCCTTTACCGAGCATGCTTCATCACAGGTCTCTAAAGCTCGTAGACTTATTGGTTTTATTCATCGTAACTATCGTCTTAGCGAATCTAAAGTTATTCTTTATAAAACTTGTGTTAGACCTCTACTTGAGTACTGCCCAATTATATATAGTTGCATGCGTTCACTAGATCGGCAAAAAATAGAGAAAGTTCAACGGCATCTTACTAGACTATTAACCCCTGGCCGACCCTATGATGCTAGATGCTGTGCTTGGAAGTTAGACCCTTTATGGGTCAGAAGGATTAAACTTAATCTTACTATACTCTATAAAATTCTTCATAAAGATATTATAACAGATTGTACTGCCTTGACATTTGCTGGAAAACATAAGTATGACTTGCGGAACCAAAACTCTCTGGTAAC
The DNA here is from genome assembly GCA_034768735.1 of Schistosoma mekongi. Lineage (NCBI taxonomy): Eukaryota > Metazoa > Platyhelminthes > Trematoda > Strigeidida > Schistosomatidae > Schistosoma > Schistosoma mekongi. The sequence continues at coordinate 68,090,246 of CM068306.1, read as the reverse complement.
AGTGCAGAGAGCCACTAGTAAGCTAAAATCCTCCTTCTTTGTTGCACGTTATGCTAACCTTTGGAACCGGTTACCAGAAAGCATACGACAATCTAACTCATTGTCACAGTTTAGATTGGCAATAAACCTACACTTGGACAATGCCGGCATCTGTAACTTACTTAACACAACTTATATAGACTATGGTACATTTATCAATGGACCTGGCATTTAATTCTACTTATAACTCGACTAAACAATAAAAAGCACTTGTAGACTTTAAAAACTTTTTAATTATTCACCTACAGGCAATAGAACGTTTTTCTACTTAGAAGAGAGTGCTTTGGAAACTCGTAATGTCTATGCACTTCTTAGAGGTGATGTAGTATGTCTTTATTCCCCCATATTTTATCTTATAGGATAAAGTAGATCTGAAATTTACCATAGTTATCTCTAGTATCAGTTGACGTTTCCCAGAATAAAAAAGTCGAGTAACAAATGAGATTTAGTTAATCCAATATGTACACTTTAGGTCTCACTATAATCAGATGTACTTAACTGATTCTGTGCCCTCTCGCGTTTTCGCTTGTTCCTTTTCATTATCTTTTCAGTTCCCAACTATCGTGGCACGCTGAAAATATAACCCAAAGTCCACGATAAAAAGGAAATTGCATCTTAGTGATCTGCTCATGATGCTTTAATGTGTTACCTCCAATCTCCATCGTCCACCTACAAGGTGCCGTCCCACACAAGGACATGTTCGTACTTGACGCCACAATAGACTATTTCAAACAACTGTGTGGTATCTAAATCTTCCTTGTGTCGCGTCTTTGACACTACTTTTTTGAACTGATTACATATATTAATAAGTGTTCTCTACTAATACATTCCTGAAAACTCAAGAATGAAATGTATCTTCCAGCTTGTCTTGTAAATGGTATTATTAGTCAAGCATTCATTTCGCAAAAACTTTGTGTTCCATTGTAAACGAGTTAAACTTTCTGTATCATAATGACTATGCCTGTAAACTGGCGTGATTTCTGTAATAAAAAAAAATAAATGGAAACAATATTTTTCGCTTAAATGTGTTATTCTAATTTACATGATGAGAACTTTTAACTGATGCAGACACTTAAATTATACTGTTTAAAGTAATTTTATACAATTAAAGATCAGACGAGAAAGCACTTAGAATCACAAACAAACACAAACTCCGCCTGGAGCCCCCATAGGGTTACTTCCGATCCCATGCCCGGATAGAGGAGGAGGGTTGGGTGTGGGGTTAGCAACACCACCTCGTAAAACAACTACCATGCTAAAAAAAAAGCTTACGAGTAAAAACCTCTATAACCATTTTAACTTTTCATAGGAATTGGAAGGCCTGATAGGACGCTTAATGTTGAAAGCCGAGTTCCTTCGGAAGTCATGAGGCCGATGCCCCTTCTTACAACCGGAGCAACAACTAATATAGGTGACCGACCTCAAACGGCTGCCCCCTGGGAACTGCGATCACACTCTCAGGTCATCACGAACTCCTCTAATCCACTTTCTCTTCCAGGTTCCTCAAGAATGACCCTTGCACGGTGTGGGCAACCTGGAAGTGATAACTGCCCTCATATTCCTAATAACACTCGAGCTCACCTTGTTCATGATCAAACATGTTCTCTTTCTCTGGTTTCTACTATAAGCACTACTTCTACTACATTTTCTATGCATGCCACTTGTACTGGTTACCCGAGTTATCGAAATGTCATACCAGGTCTCCTGAAACCACTCTCTAAACTTCATGTTGGAGCTTTTAATGTGCGTACGCTGTGTCAAATCGGTCAACAAGCTGCCTTAGCTAAAACATTAGAATCTCTTGCAATTGATGTATGCTGTGTCTCGGAAACACGCATACAGGATCCTAGCATGGTCATCTTTTTGACCTCACCTAATCAATGGAACGGAACAGCACACTTCACTCTTCGTTTATCTGGAGACCCTACAGCAAGCTCACGTGGCCTTGCTGGTCTAGGTATAGCACTAAGCTTACGGGCAGAACAGGCTCTTCTCGAGTGGATTCCTGTAGACAGTCGTCTATGTGCTACCCGTCTAAATGGCACAGTACGAACTCGGAAAGATAGGGACACACGCCGATGCCTTTTTGTCGTCTCTGCTTATGCCCCCACTGATTGCAGCACAGATGAAGTGAAAGACGACTTCTATATGAAGTTCTCTAGCCTCCTTCAGAAAGCTAAGAACTCAGACATAGTAATTATAGGAGGAGATTTTAATGCCCAAGTAGGTAGACTAAATCAGGCTGAAAAGCACTTAGGTGGGTTACTCGGCATCCCAGCCCAGAGAACAGACAACGGAGATCGTCTGTTGCAGTTATGTTCAGACCACCGTTTATTTTTAGCTAGCACAAACTTTAAGCATAAGGTGAGACATTGTTTAACCCGGCGACCTCCAGCATCTACACAACGATGGACACAAATCGACCACATCGGCATCAGCTGCCGTTGGAGGGGCTGTATAGAGGACTGCCGCTCTTTCTGGGGCACGTGCCTAGACTCTGACCATGCCCTAGTGAGAGCACGTATCTCTATGCGTTTTGCTGGTCGCAGAAAGGTTACATCGGACAAACCCTTTAGATATCACTTTGAGACTGAGAATGCTAAGATTGCATTTAGGAATGGTTTGACTAAGCATTTAGTAGCCCACGACCAATAAGTTCATCCCGAAGTAGCTTGGAATGATTTTAAAGCTGGTGTAAACGCAGCAGCGCTATCTGCATCTAACCCCAATCCAATCGTTATGAAAGACCGTTGGATCTCTAGAACTTCTAGGGAACTAATGGAGGCTCGAAAACTCATTCCAGCAGGCTCGGAGTATGATGAAGAGCGACGATAACTGAAACGTAGACTGACAAAGAGTCTGCGTAAGAATCGTGAACAGTGGTGGGCAACAAAATCAAGAACGATAGAAGCATCGGCAGTGGCAGGCAATAGTAGACAGCTGTTCCGACTTATTAAGGACACCGGTACTAAGAAATCGGCAGTTAGTGGAATTATCTCTGAAAAATATGGGTCTGTGATTCACTCTCAATCTAGAAGATTAGAACGATGGGCAGAACACTTTCAGGAACAGTTCAACTGGCCCCTAGCCACTCTTAGCTTACCCACAGTCTCCAAGCTACCCGAATGGAAAACTGACACAGGCCCCCCCAACTCTCAGTGAAGTTGGAAACGCCATAAGTAAATTGAAACGAGGGAAAGCAGCAGGACCTGATATGTTGTCTACCGATATCTTTAAGGATGGTGGTCTAGTTTCAGCCGGCAGGTTGACTGATGTATTAGCCAAAGTCTGGAAACTAAACACCATCCCATCTGACTGGTCTCGATCGCTGATCGCTCTAATTTACCGAAATCCTGTGGTGATAACCACAGAGGAATTAGTTTGACTAATATAATGTCTAAAATATTATTCTGTATAGTCATTCGGCGTTTATCCAACACTAGAGAACAGCAGACTTGAGAAAACCAAGTTAGTTTCAGACCTGGACGGGGTTGTATTGATAAACTATTTATATGCAGACGATATAGTCCTATTTGGTGAACAATATTCAGAGTCTCCTGAACAACTTGAGTAACAATACAGGCATATTTGGGATGCGCTTCTCGCCTCCCAAATGAAAATGTTACTCCGGGACTAACCTGCTTCTTCTCCTAAATCAGTTATAGGGAGTGAAGTAATTAAATGCGTTGATCGCTTCACTTAACTCGAAAGTCCCATCACCCCTGGTGGGTGGGTGTCTGACGGAATATCAGCGCGGATTCAGAAAGCCCGATTAGCATTTGTCAATTTACAGCACTTGTGGCGCAGACGAGATATCCGTGTCTCAACGAAAGACCGGGCGTACTCCGCAGCGGTCCGCGCTGTTTTTAACATATGGCTGCGAAACGTGGGCCATGAAAACTCAAGATATGCGTCGACTCCAGATATTTGACCATAGGAATCTTCGTAACATCGCTCGTATATCATGGAATAGCCGGATTAGTAATAGTGAGGTTAGACAAAAGGTTCTTGGGAAACACGGTAAATCAGTCGAAGAGGTCATTAACCCTCATTGACTGAGATGGCTGGGACATGCATTGTGCATGCCCGACCACCGTCTACCCCGTCGTGCGATATTAGCTAGGGCTGAAGTAGGATAGAAGAAGGTTAGGGGCGGCCAAAGCAAAACATGGCATCAGTCCATGAAGACCTTGACTACTAGTCTAAGCCATGTAGGCAGATGTGGATTACCTGGTTGGGGTCCGCGTGACGATCGCAACAAATGGCTGGAGACACTAGGCGATATGGCTCAGAATCGGTCACAGTGGCGCAAGTGTATTCACTCTGTAACCTCATCTAAATCTTGAATTCTATTATTATTTTCTGGACATCTTTACTTTACTCTTCCCTCTTGTATTCTGTCTATACGCTACCTTAATATTCTCGTAGTGCTATTGTGGTATGGTAACTTGAACCTACGAGTGCATGTGACCGGTTCTACGTTGTTGCTGACGGTCATGATGGCTGCAAGATTTACACCAGCACAGCACCATCTGCGAATGTAAATTAAAAACGTAAATTGGAGTAATACAACTATTGCATGTAAAATATGAACATACTACACCAGTGATTTATAGTTTGTTCACAACAAAGTAAAAACAATTTTAACCATCGAGGAAAATTTGCAAGCATATCAACCTTAACTTAGACTAACTAAATGGTCTTAGATGACGTAATTACACTGCAGTTCGTTCTTAAACATAACGAAATGTAATCATTATCCTTTACAAAACTTACAATGACATATTTTAAAACAAGAAAACCGTATACAAAATATAATTCTACAGGAAATAAGCCGTATGTTCCTGTGTCAGCTACGCGATTCAGTACAATCAGCAATCATGCAGAATAGTTTGACATGCACGTACAGTTAAAATATCTTAGTTAGATATTAAGAATTTTAACAATAGCTGATTCTTGATTATTCCAGTAATAACACGGTAATTGATCGCGATATCACGGAAACACCTAAGATGACGCATGCTCGCTAATTTCAAGGAGGACGTTATCCTGCGCCATTAACAGAAGGAAGATTTATGTCGTAGAACGTGTTTGTGTGACTGTAATGAGTGTATGTACCTGGACAAATGCCGCCTTTCGAGAAACTGATCAGTTGTGTGAATATTTCTGTGAAATATGTTCCGGTATATTAGTCCCCTTACAAATTCAATATGGAGGATGAGGGAAAATAATTGAAATCGGTGAGGAATTGGTTTGTAAACGAAAGATAGGGGACGCCAGGTTAAAAAAGACTGGGTAGGTGGCTCTTTTCTCTAGTATTTGTAGCTCTTTGGTATATGGGACAGAGCACTAAACGAAGGACATCGTGAGAGGATTCGTGAGAAATCGGCTACTACACTTCTTGTGCTGGTAGAAAAACATTTTACCCGGAACAATAATATAGAGTGACAACGGGATTTCATACCAACAATATCGAAGCAATATAGAGCTGAGTTAGGTGTCACTTGCTATCGTACTATGGATCTCAACGAAGGATGCTATGGAGACATCTATATCAATATTTATATAAAATGTATCGTGACATTAAGTCTGCAGAATTTGGGAATAACTTACATAAATTTTCTGATGATATAAAAACAATATATCCTGTGTAACTTTTTAATTTCAATTATAAACAATCTATTCGAAATTGCGGGTTTCATTGCATTGCGGGGTTATTGTTAAGTCTTAAAATTGATATGCATAAGATTTGAAAGGATAAATATTTCGTTGTTTGCCAAAGGTTTCCTTGGGAGGATGCATACCACAATGAGTCTGTGTTTAGAATTTTCTAATAAATCACTAGAATTTAGAGGAAAGTCGTTAGTTCTGATTTAGAGGGCCGTGATTGATTAATTTCGATTGAGGCTTCTAAGGTCATTTTGTAGTTGTTCAATTTCGGCCGTAAAAGTCATGTCTATCATATAGCAACTGTTGTCGATATATTTAACTGTGCATACCAGCTAACCCCATTATTTCTGTTTTTGCCACAAAATGTATCATCTTATACACTAACTGAAACTTGAGCATATACAGTCGTACTCTCTACTGCATTATATTTTGAATTATTAATTTGGCATTTCCTTACTGCATCAACGCTCGTATTCATGGGTCTGGTTATATGTATATATATTCAACATTTTGTGTGGATATATATTTTATCCTTCCAACCTGCCCAATCCTGACAAAGTGAGTCTGTTCCGATTAATTTTTTAACCAAGTGCCACATTACTTTAGTGTAGTTTTCCTTACCAGTTGTTTTTAGCACACTTCCATTATAATTTTCATTGTTCACGGCCTTTATGTAGTAATGTCTTCTAACAAAGACATTCCTACTCTGACAACCGTCCTGCCATCCGTCCTTCGAAAAGTGCGTTGTCGTCCTCACTACACATGGTCCCGAAGAGAACGGGAAGATGCGACCTTGCGTCGATTGTCGTGCTTTGAGCAAGCAAACTATTGTCGATAAATATCTGGTCCCCCATATACAGGATTTCGTTAATAACGCATCCGGCACTACGATATTCTTTAAGATTGATCTTGTCCGAGCATATTATCAGATTCCAGTAGCACATGCTGATGTCTGCAGGACGGCGACTACAACACCCTTTGGGCTGTACAAATTCCTTCTCATGCCCTTTGGACTTACTAATGCGGCACGAACCTTCCAACGGTTCATTGATACAATGCTTCGCGAAATACTTTCTATGTATTCATATATGATGGTTTACTAGTAGCTAGTCCCACTGCAGACGAACACTTGCGACAGCTTTTCTATAGATTGAGTTCATATGGAGTAGTTGTTAATCCTGAAAAGTGTGAATTCGGCAAAAGCTCACTTCAGTTCCTGGGTCACGTGAACCCACAGGGGTTACACCCATTCCTGCAACTGTAGAGGTTATTAATAATTACCCTGTGCTGAAATCCTTTAAGAAGCTTCGCCAATTTCTTGGCTTAGTAAACTACTATCGACGTTTCATACCACATTGTGCACAAGTAGCCCAGCCACTGACTAACCTATTAAGAGGACACCCCAGATCGTTCATTATGATGGAGTCAGCTATTAAGGCTTTCGAACAGCTGAAGGGCATTTTAAGTTCTGCGACGCTACTAGCACGACGAAACCACAATCTTCCTTTAGCCCTTAGTATCGACGCATCAAACATAGCAGTAGGAGCCGTACTTCAACAGCGCGTTGATGGTCAGTGGCAACCTTTAAAATTTTTCTCCAAAAGGCTAAACGATACTCAAACGCGTTATAGTACTTTCGGCCGTGAGCTTTCAGCCACGTATCTTGCTATTGTTAACAAAAGCCCTTACAACAAATCATGATAGATATACCCCGCGAGAAATTCGACACCTCAGACTTATTTCTTAATTCACGTCCGACTTTAAGTATATCAAAGGCAAGAGAAATGAGGTTGCAGATGCTCTTTCCAGAGTATCGTCAATCACCTTTAAACTTGCTAATATAGATTGTAATAGGTTATCACAGTTACAGCAAAGCAATGACGAATTAGCTTGACTATGATCTTCCAGTACAACTTCCTTAGTTTCCGAAGAAATACTGATTGATAATGTGAAAATAATTTGTGATGATTCAATGGTCAGAAATAGACCGTACACACCATATCTCAGACGTAGCATCTTTGAGAGCATACACAATATATCTCACCCAGGAGTAAAGTCTACAAATATGATCAGGGAGTGTTTCATATGGTCAAACTTGAATTGCGATGTATGCAGATGGACTCAATCGTGTAATGCTTGTCAATCAGTTAAAATTCAACGGCACACTTGCTCAGCATTGGGTCTTTTCCACCATCTTGATTCCCGATTCGAGCACATTCACATCAACGTAGTCGGCCCGTTACCACTCTCTAACGGATTCAGCTATATTTGTACATGTATTAATAGATTTATATGTTGGCCAGTGGCTGTCCCGCTGAAAGAATTTCCTGCAGAATCGATTGCTAAAGCATTGGTAGAAGGCTGGATTTCTAATTATGGCATTCCAGCGATCATCACAACAGATAGAGGAGCTCAGTTTAAAAGTTCATTATTTCAGCTACTTACCAAACTGCTAGGAGTAAAGAGAATCCGTACTGCAGCTTATCGTCCGATGTCTGATGGTATGGTTGGACGCTTTTATCGCCACCTAAAGAATGCTCTCATAGCTAACATGACTAACAACGACTAGGCAACTAAACTCCCTATCGTCATGCTAGGTATCCGAGCTTCCATAAAGCAAGATATCGGTTGTCCTGCATCAAAGTTGGTTTATAGAACTACTTTGAGGTTGCCGGGTGAAATCACTGCAATTACTAAAGTTCCAAGTGATCAATCAACTACGTGCATCGTCTTTGACAGCACATGGAGCAGTTAAAATTGTCTTTACCAAGGAAATAACAAAAACTAGTATAAATACCAAATCACCTATCTGGTGCCACACTGGTTTTCGTCAGACGGAACGGAGCTCAGAAACCTCTACAACTTGTCTATGATGGCCCTTATAAGGTCCTAATAAAAACGGACAATGTTATCATTATCGACAAGCATGGGATACCAGACACTGTCAACATCAACAGAGTTAAGCCAGCATTTTTTGACGATGATATCACCAATCCAGGTAATTCACTTGTTTCGCAACCCGACATACCATCTGTTATATCTCGTACTTGATAAGTTTGTCTAGCCGCAGACTAACTTAGCACTTATACGCTTGAACCCTCATAGTCGCGAATTCAGAAGACAGAATAGTCAGGACCCTTTATTTTAATAAGGTAGAGAATAAGTTATGTACAAAATATTCGTATATTTATAGTAACTGTTCATTGAATTGAAGTTATAAGCATTTTATTAATACAATGAAATATTGTCAAAGATACTGATGAAAGTTTATAAATCAAGCTTACAAAAAATCAATACGATTTGATTAAATGAACGATTGTATTTTTAGTGATTTTGAATCCCTAGCACTATTCAACTTTCACAACAGCTAGAAATGCCTCGAAAGTCAACTATAGCTACTTATCGTATTGCAAGATCTGGTAGATATATACATTGGCCTAAATACCTTGTTGATGCTATCATTTCTTTCCCATATTCTATTACATATATTATGCATATAATTCAGCACTCTATATTGACCTATACTGAAAAATGTTATATTTTTGAGAAATACGTAATTGTATACATGCAACTGTTTGAATACACTGTTTTTTTTTCTCCACATAACTACATTTTTCTATATTCCTTATTTTCATCCCTACATACATGTTTCATCATATTCAGACTACATCAAGTGTTTTGTATAACATCTTTTTTTTACGGTTATGCACATACGTTTGTCAGTTTATTGATAAACCAGTACTTGTAGTAGTATTGCTGTTTACTGAGTATAAGTATTGTTTATATTCTATTATTATTATTATTATTATTATTATTATTATTATTATTATTATTATTTGCGATAGGCTTGCACTGTATTTGTTGTCATAATTAATTTATATATATATATATATATATATATATATATATCAGTAGCATTGTAACGATTTCAATTATTTAATTCACTCTTCTGATGTGAAATAGAATACAAATATCACTTATAACTATATATTCGTATTCTAGAAGTGGGGGGGGGATAATGTAGTATCAAGACGTGCGTGTTTTATTATTATACGATAATAACAAACCTCAACTTGACTGATTTATGTGTATAAGCATCGAACTGTTATCAGAACATTATACATTGTTTAGTTGTTTCATCTATATTTATACTGAACACATTGATTTGACTTGTTACAATTTTTAACTCTCGACCTCACGTTCGATAGATGTTACCTTAACAAATATTCCGTCTACTCATTGTTCTGACTTTTAATATACATCGATTGTGTTCGTGACTTGTCGATGTTAGTCAATGGAATAACGAAGCATAGAGTTTTTGAAATATTGTACTCGAATGATAGCCTTCTCTCAATAGTGGCATTCAAAAACTCTTGCCCGCCCATTCCACAATACAACCACTTTATATCCATCATATAATTGCTAAGTAAAAAATATGTTCTAAGTAGCTTATCGGTACAGGTTGACTTATGAAAGCTGAGAATATATTATAGGTCATAATAATACAAATACTTACTCAGAATATACTTTAAATCACTTATAAAGACAACTCTGCACTGTGTTAGTGAAATACACCTAAAATGAATTTACTAAGATTGGTAATACTTCTCCACTTGAGTCAACTCATATTAAAATGTTCAGTAATCGATTCTTGATCTACTGGTCAAGACCAACTAATGATAAATCTAACAGCTCACCCAACGTGTATAAACGTCAGCACACAGTGCTACGTATAAAGATAAGTAAACAAGTGGGTATGTGTCAGTGACAGAAACCTAGGCCTAACTCTGAGTTTCGAATAGAATATTGAGAGTTGTATTAAAGGTGACTGTAAGTTAAAAGAAGTCCTAATTAAAGAATGTCAACCTCGGCTCCATTAAGCAGAAGGAACTTCGTGTGTTTATGTGTTCGCCATATATGTCATCTGATATCTTACCAGTGGAAAAAGTATTTAAAACCGGAAAGTTGCTTAATAAGGATACATGAGATCCAACCAGATTGTTCCCCTTCTGATGTATGATCACTCAAGTATTTTTCACAGTAAACTATGGTATGAGCATAACTACCCTAGACTTTTTAAGATATTTTGAGATCCGTATAGATCAAGGGGACTAAACCAGTCATTCTGTGTCCTCAAATCTGTCCTGTGACCGAATTCGCAGTCCAACTCTTCACATTCTTCAGTTTGTTTGTACTCCAGTCTTGATGTTGGGTAAGGTCCCGTGTTTTTGAGTTGTCCAGAATGGTCATTCTATCAGTTAAGATGTCCAACATTTTCGGTAGTAAAAGTTGACTTGCGGACTGATGTGGCTGAAGGGTGAATGGAAATATCTCGGGGTGATAAGTTAGAAAGAATCGGCAGCTACCTCATTCTCAGAAAGTTAGTTAGTTTAGTAATGTATGTAGAATCCTAAGGGAAGGAAATGAGATACAGAAATAATCAGTTGAATGGAGATAAATAATAAAGAATCAACTAAAATGTAATAATATAAGAAGAAAAAGAGGAGACAATTAGACTGGTAGATGCATAAGATTGATTGCTATAAGTACATCCGGTATTGACATTAATTCCTAATATAACAACATCGTTACAGGATTAAGATGGCAAACTACGTTTTAGGCTTAGCTGGTAGTGATCACCAATATCTTGTTTACGTGAATCCAGACAATCATATAACACAACGTACTTTAATTCACGAATTTTTCACAAACGCCTTACTGTGTATTGTAATTGAAGTATTCATCCTTATGTGTGTTTCTTTACTAAGTCCTGTGTTATATTGTTACCTTGACGTAATTTAATATGAACTCATTCAAAACTTGCGATTGGTTGTCCAACTCTAAACAACCTGTAGTCATGCGTAATTGGTAAATTGCAATTCCAACATAAATATATATAAATATACATATATAAATCTATATATATATGTATATATATGTATATATATATATATATCATCAAAAATAATACAAAAGCCATGTCTGTAATCATGACATATACGATTGATAAAGCCTCAATTCCCTAGAGCTAAACGTTAAACGATCTTAAAAATTATATTGAAAATTACGATAAAAAAGATAGTAAACCAACTATGAGAGTCAACACAGGCAAATATTCAAGCAGAGCATATTTCCAATTAACAGGACTGAATGCTAGTAATGTTCAGAATTCACTGAATAATCTCGTAACATGATATCATATGACTTCTTCTCATGTGATAGGTAAGTTATATCATGATATGGTATGATATGATATAACATAATGTTTGATTCTTTGGAATTACACACTAGGGTTGGATAAAGTGGAAAAAACTGTACGATTAGGGTATGAGAAGAGCCTAGATATATTACAGATATGCTTGCCTGTGTTAATTCCTTGATTCCTGCCCACCTGCCTGTTTATCTGTCTGTTTGTATTTGTCAGGTTGTTATTCTATTGGTAATGAACTGAATGGAATATGCGTGCTGCCCATGAAACAGATTGTGTTTGTTTAATTGTGTAAATTAGTGATAGTGATTAAATTGGAGGCATTGTTATTAAGAATAGTAGAGTGTATAATAGTATATATGTAAGTGTTAGGTAGGTTAGGCAGCGGCCCAAATAGCCAATTGGTGAGGGCCGTGGGAGTTGAATCTGGCAAGAGTGTCAGGGGTTCGAATCCCGTGGGTAGCAGGCGTGAGCTATCCTAAAATAGATGAGGAGGACTACATAAAATTATTGCCATTTTCAATCTATCATTTTTCCTTCCATATTCTACTATATCCAACCCAACTATACTGTTCCCTGCCTGCTCTTCTACTAATTCATTAATCTTTCCAATCACCATATAATGATGTGGTATGATACGATATAACATAATGTTTGATTCTTTGGAATTACACACTAGGGTTGGATAAAGTGGAAAAAACTGTACGATTAGGGTATGAGAAGAGCCTAGATATATTACAGATATGCTTGCCTGTGTTAATTCCTTGATTCCTGCCCACCTGCCTGTTTATCTGTCTGTTTGTATTTGTCAGGTTGTTATTCTATTGGTAATGAACTGAATGGAATATGCGTGCTGCCCATGAAACAGATTGTGTTTGTTTAATTGTGTAAATTAGTGATAGTGATTAAATTGGAGGCATTGTTATTAAGAATAGTAGAGTGTATAATAGTATATATGTAAGTGTTAGGTAGGTTAGGCAGCGGCCCAAATAGCCAATTGGTGAGGGCCGTGGGAGTTGAATCTGGCAAGAGTGTCAGGGGTTCGAATCCCGTGGGTAGCAGGCGTGAGCTATCCTAAAATAGATGAGGAGGACTACATAAAATTATTGCCATTTTCAATCTATCATTTTTCCTTCCATATTCTACTATATCCAACCCAACTATACTGTTCCCTGCCTGCTCTTCTACTAATTCATTAATCTTTCCAATCACCATATAATGATGTGGTATGATACGATATAACATAATGTTTGATTCTTTGGAATTACACACTAGGGTTGGATAAAGTGGAAAAAACTGTACGATTAGGGTATGAGAAGAGCCTAGATATATTACAGATATGCTTGCCTGTGTTAATTCCTTGATTCCTGCCCACCTGCCTGTTTATCTGTCTGTTTGTATTTGTCAGGTTGTTATTCTATTGGTAATGAACTGAATGGAATATGCGTGCTGCCCATGAAACAGATTGTGTTTGTTTAATTGTGTAAATTAGTGATAGTGATTAAATTGGAGGCATTGTTATTAAGAATAGTAGAGTGTATAATAGTATATATGTAAGTGTTAGGTAGGTTAGGCAGCGGCCCAAATAGCCAATTGGTGAGGGCCGTGGGAGTTGAATCTGGCAAGAGTGTCAGGGGTTCGAATCCCGTGGGTAGCAGGCGTGAGCTATCCTAAAATAGATGAGGAGGACTACATAAAATTATTGCCATTTTCAATCTATCATTTTTCCTTCCATATTCTACTATATCCAACCCAACTATACTGTTCCCTGCCTGCTCTTCTACTAATTCATTAATCTTTCCAATCACCATATAATGATGTGGTATGATACGATATAACATAATGTTTGATTCTTTGGAATTACACACTAGGGTTGGATAAAGTGGAAAAAACTGGAGCCTGATATATGTTGTCTACCGGATATCTTTAAGGATGGGGGTCTATTTAGCAGGCCGGCAGTTTGAACTGATGTATCGCAAAGTCTGGAAACTAACACCATCCCATCTGACTGGTCTCGATCGCATGATCGTGCTCTATTTTACCGAAATCCCTGTGTGTAACCACAGAGGATTATGTTGACTAATATACTGGCCTAAAATATTTTCTGTATAGTCTTTCGGGGGTCTGGCGTTTATCCAACACTAGAGAACAGCAGACCGTGAGAAAAACCAAGTTAGTTTCAGACCTGACGGGGTTGGTCATTGATACACTATTTATATGCAACGATATAGTCCCTATTTGGTGAACATTTCAGTCCTCAGATGAAAACTTGAGTCACGAATACGAGCATATTTTTGGGACTGCGCTTCTCCCTCCCAAATGAAATGTTCCTGTCCGGTACTAAACCTCGTCTTCTCCTAAATCAAGTTATGGAGTGAAGTATTAATGCGTTGACGATTAGGGTATGAGAAGAGCCTAGATATATTACAGATATGCTTGCCTGTGTTAATTCCTTGATTCCTGCTTACCTGCCTGATATCTGTCTGTTTGTATTTGTCAGGTTGTTATTCTATTGGTAATGAACTGAATGGAATATGCGTGCTGCCCATGAAACAGATTGTGTTTGTTTAATTGTGTAAATTAGTGATAGTGATTAAATTGGAGGCATTGTTATTAAGAATAGTAGAGTGTATAATAGTATATATGTAAGTGTTAGGTAGGTTAGGCAGCGGCCCAAATAGCCAATTGGTGAGGGCCGTGGGAGTTGAATCTGGCAAGAGTGTCAGGGGTTTCGAATCCCGTGGGTAGCAGGCGTGAGCTATCCTAAAATAGATGAGGAGGACTACATAAAATTATTGCCATTTTCAATCTATCATTTTTCCTTCCATATTCTACTATATCCAACCCAACTATACTGTTCCCTGCCTGCTCTTCTACTAATTCATTAATCTTTCCAATCACCATATAATGATGTGGTATGATACGATATAACATAATGTTTGATTCTTTGGAATTACACACTAGGGTTGGATAAAGTGGAAAAAACTGTACGATTAGGGTATGAGAAGAGCCTAGATATATTACAGATATGCTTGCCTGTGTTAATTCCTTGATTCCTGCCCACCTGCCTGTTTATCTGTCTGTTTGTATTTGTCAGGTTGTTATTCTATTGGTAATGAACTGAATGGAATATGCGTGCTGCCCATGAAACAGATTGTGTTTGTTTAATTGTGTAAATTAGTGATAGTGATTAAATTGGAGGCATTGTTATTAAGAATAGTAGAGTGTATAATAGTATATATGTAAGTGTTAGGTAGGTTAGGCAGCGGCCCAAATAGCCAATTGGTGAGGGCCGTGGGAGTTGAATCTGGCAAGAGTGTCAGGGGTTCGAATCCCGTGGGTAGCAGGCGTGAGCTATCCTAAAATAGATGAGGAGGACTACATAAAATTATTGCCATTTTCAATCTATCATTTTTCCTTCCATATTCTACTATATCCAACCCAACTATACTGTTCCCTGCCTGCTCTTCTACTAATTCATTAATCTTTCCAATCACCATATAATGATGTGGTATGATACGATATAACATAATGTTTGATTCTTTGGAATTACACACTAGGGTTGGATAAAGTGGAAAAAACTGTACGATTAGGGTATGAGAAGAGCCTAGATATATTACAGATATGCTTGCCTGTGTTAATTCCTTGATTCCTGCCCACCTGCCTGTTTATCTGTCTGTTTGTATTTGTCAGGTTGTTATTCTATTGGTAATGAACTGAATGGAATATGCGTGCTGCCCATGAAACAGATTGTGTTTGTTTAATTGTGTAAATTAGTGATAGTGATTAAATTGGAGGCATTGTTATTAAGAATAGTAGAGTGTATAATAGTATATATGTAAGTGTTAGGTAGGTTAGGCAGCGGCCCAAATAGCCAATTGGTGAGGGCCGTGGGAGTTGAATCTGGCAAGAGTGTCAGGGGTTCGAATCCCGTGGGTAGCAGGCGTGAGCTATCCTAAAATAGATGAGGAGGACTACATAAAATTATTGCCATTTTCAATCTATCATTTTTCCTTCCATATTCTACTATATCCAACCCAACTATACTGTTCCCTGCCTGCTCTTCTACTAATTCATTAATCTTTCCAATCACCATATATGATGTGGTAGATACGATATAACATAATGTTTGATTCTTTGGAATTACACACTAGGGTTGGATAAAGTGGAAAAAAACGTACATTGGAGTAATACAACGATTGCATGTAAAATATGAACTACTATAAAAAACAAAAACACCAGTGATTTATAGTTTGTTCACACAAAGTAAAAACATTTTAACCATCGAGGAAAATTTCAAAGCCTATCAACCTTAACTTAGACTAACTAAATGTCTTATGACGTAATTTGACAACTGTCAGTTCGTTCTTAAACCTAAGGAATGTAATCATTACCCTTTACCAACTTACAATGACATATTTTAAAACAAGAAACCGTATCAAAATATAATTCTACAGGAAATCGCCGTATGTTCCTGTGTCAGCTACGCGATTCATACAATCGGCAATCATTGCAGATATTTGTGGACATGCAAGTACAGTTAAAATATCTTAGTTAGATATTAAGAAATTCTAACAATAGCTGATTCTTGATTATTCCAGTAATAACACGGAATTGATCGCGAATCACGGAAACACTAAGATACGCATGCTCGCTAATTTCAAGAGGACGTATCCTGCGCCAGTTACAGAAGGAAAGATTATGTCGTAGAACATGTT
This sequence comes from Schistosoma mekongi, assembly GCA_034768735.1. NCBI lineage: Eukaryota > Metazoa > Platyhelminthes > Trematoda > Strigeidida > Schistosomatidae > Schistosoma > Schistosoma mekongi. Next base: position 68,073,611 of record CM068306.1, on the reverse strand, counting down.
TTTGGGTGTGCTGTAATGAGTGTATAGTACCTGACAAATGCCAGGTGCCTTTCGATAAACTGATCCTGTTGTGTGAATATTCTGTGAAATATGTTCCGGTATTTAGTCCGCCTTGACAATCACTTGGAGATGAGGGAAACGAATGAAATCGGTGAGGAATTGGGTTTTAAACGAAATGATAGGGTGCGCCGGGTTAGAAAAGACTGGGTATGTGGCTCTTTTCTCTAGTATTTTTGCTCTTTGGTATAATGGGACAGGCACTAAACGGAAGGGACAATCGGGAGAGATTCGTGATGAACTCGGCTACTTACACTTTCTTGTGCTGGTAAAAACATTTTACCGCGCGAACATAATATAGAGTGACAACGGGATTTCATACCAACAATATCGAGCCATATAGAGCGAGTTATGTGTCACTTGCTATCGTCTATGGATTCTCAAACGAAGGATTGCGATGGAGACATCTATATCACTATTTTAGATAAATTATCGTGACTTAAGTCTTGCAGAATTTGGGAATAACTTACATAAATGTCTGATGATAAAAACACTATATCCTGTGGTTAACTTTTTAATTTCCAATTTAACATCTATTCGAAATTGCGGGTTTCAAGTGCATTGCGGGGTTATTGTTATCTGAAAATTGATAGGCATAAGATTTGAAGGATAATCTTTTCGTTTTGTTGCCAAGGTTTGGCCTTGGTAGGATGCCTACCACAATGAGTTCTGTGTTTAGAATTTCGAATAATCACTAGATTTAGAGGAAGTCCGTTAGTTTTCTGTTTAGATAGGCCTGTTTTTGATTAGTTTCGAGGGTTGAGGCTGTCTAAGGTCCAATTTTGTCGTTGTTCAATGTTCCAGGCCGTAAAAAGTCATGTCTATCATATAGCAACTGTTGTCGATATAGTAACTGTGCATACCAGCTACCGCCCATTATTTTCCTGTTTTTTTTTTTTTTGGTTGCCACAAATGTATCATCCTTATACAGCTAACTGAAACTTGAGCCTATACCTCCGTACTCTCTAACTGCCTTGATTTTGAATTGATTCATTTGGCAATTTCCTACGCATCAACGCTCGTATTCTGGGTCTGGTTATAATGTTATATATTCACCTTTGGTGTGGATTATTTTTTATCCTCCAACCTCCCACAATCCTGACAAAGTGAGCGTTCCGATTAATTTTTAAACCAAGTGCCACATACTTTAAGTGTAGTTTTCCTTACCATTTTTTTAGTCTGACACCCATTATAATGTTCATTGGTCCGGCCTTATGTAGTAATGTCTCTACCAAAGACCTTCCCACTCTGACACCGTCCTGCCACCGTCCCTTCGAAATTGCGTGTCGTCCCCACTACACTGGTCCCGAAGAGACGGGAAGATGCGACCTGCGTCGATTGTCGTGCTTTGAGCAAGCAACTATTGTCGATAAATATCTGGGCCCCCATATAAAGGATTCGTTATACGCCTCCGGGCACTACGATAATTCTTTAAGATTGAAGCTGTCCAGCATATTATCAGATTCCAGTAGCACTGCTGTGTCTGCATGACGGCGACTACAACACCCTTGGGCTGTACAAAATTCCTTCTCATGCCCTTTGTACTTCCTAATGCGGCCGACCTCCCACCGGTTCATTGATACAATTCTTCGCGAAATCTTCTATTATTCATATATGATGGTTTCTAGTAGCTAGTCCCACTGCAGACGACACTTGCGACAAGCTTTTTCTATAGATTGAGTTCATAATTGGAGTAGTTGTTAATCCTGAAAGTTTGAATTCCGGCAAAAGCTCACTTCATTCCTGGGTCCACGTGACCCACAGGGGTTACAACCCTTCCGAGCAACTGTAGCGGTTATACATTCCCTTTGCTGCAATCCTTTAAGAAGCTTCGCCATTTCTTGGCTTAGTAAACTACTATCGACGTTTCATACCACATTGTGCACAAGTAGCCCAGCCACTGACTAACCTATTTAGGTACACCACCAGATCGTTCATTTGAATGGAGTCAGCTATTAAGCTTTCGAACAGCTGAGGGCTTTTAGTTTCTGCGACTCTAGCTTAGCACCGAAACCACAATCTTCCTTTAGCCCTTTTAAAAAACAGTATCCGACGCATCAAACATAGCAGTAGGAGCCGTACTTCAACAGCGCGTTGATGGTCAGTGCAACCTTTAAAATTTTTCTCCAAACGGCTAAACGAACTCCCAAACGCGTTATAGTACTTTCGGCCGTGCGCTTTCAGCCACGTATCTTGCTATTGTAACACAAGCCTTACCACAAATCATGATAGATATACCCCGCGAGTCAAATTCGACACCTCGACGCTTTCTTAAATTCACGTCCGACTTTAGTATATCAAGGCAAGAGAAATGAGGTTGCAGATGCTCTTTATCCCAGATATCGTCATCACCTTTTAACGTGCTAATATAGATTGTAATCGGTTAGCACAGTTACACCCACAGCACTGACGATTCGCGAACAATCGATTCTAGACGGGGATGGAACAAGGGGGGGGGGGAGGGAACAGATGAGAGGGCCGTCTGGGGGGAAAGTACAGGATGGTGGGGAGTGGGGAAAAGTATCAAGACTGAAACTGTGCAGGCATGGGGGGAGCAGAGGGAAGAGGGAGGGGGGAGACCGTACACCACCATATCCAGGACGTTACATCTTTGAGAGCATACACAAATATCTCACCCAGGAGTAAAGTCTACAAAGATTATTCAGGGAGTTGTTCATATGGTCAAACTTGAATTGCGATGTATGCAGATTATCTACTTTTTGTAAATACTGTACACATCAAACGGCTGAAATGAATACATCCACGATTGAGTAATTTCATTAGTGAAGCTCTTAATTCTTCGATCGCACTGTGAACATGTTCAGAATATGATAAACTGACAATGCATGGACCCTGAAGAATTCTTAGGTCAAATTGAGAGTTTGCTTCTCTTAATCTAGCTTTTTGGTTGAATGTTGAGTAAACATAAGCCATGGCTTGTTTCGTTTGATTGGTGAGGTATTATAAATGTGTGAAACGTTTACTATTTGTTGCATGCCTTATCCATTTTAGCTAAAGTCAACTTTACGAAGCAGGACTTTTATTTCAGATGAAGAGCTCTCATAAAACTATTGTTTTGATACCAGCTAATTAATTTTTGTTTTGTATCACAAGATATGGTTTGGATAAAATGCCATAAACAGTCTGTACAAATTAATAAGCCTTTTAGAATAGCTATCATGATTTGAGAATGTATATCACCCAAACCTATATAACGAAGCCGTAATGAACCCATCCTTCATAAACATCTGAAGTGAATAATATGTGTTAATACCTGGACAGCTAGACAACACAATCAAACGTCTCGAACTACTTGAGATGTGATGATATTAACTGTACCTACACATGTCATTTCTAATGATTAACATATTATCTAATTAGGTAGGAACGTCGGTCTTTAAAGTGAATTGCTTTAGCACTTACTGGTTCTCACAGCCTCAATTTTATTGTATACTGAAACCTTATTGACAGAGCCGAGAACTTTATTTTGGTGGTTTTATCTACTATAGCACATTTCTTTTAGTCATCCATTTACAGTTAGTTGAATATTACTCACCTAAACAATAAATTTATACTTCTATCCTAAAATGTGCGAAGTTTTGACGCTGTAACTTATCACTGTGGCTACTCGACCAATGAACAGGCTGAATAATTTCAACTTGTTTTTAAAGTGGCAGGTCATTACAGTTGGATTGTTCTACGGCAATAATCTCACATCTTCAATTAATGGGTTGAAGTAATATATTGGTTACGGCACCTACCTCCCTGCTTGGAATCGAAATGAACATCCTAGTAATATATCTGTCTCAAATTCTACTGGAGATGTATTCAGTTATCGTCTTGTTAGTATTGAGTTAGTATCTTCCCTCATACTTTGAAGTCTGCCTATCTACGTATTTTATGGCTATTTGTATAGGAGTACCGTAAATTGATGCTCCTTTTTATTACCACGTCAATCTACTTAGTGCAATGTTAGTTGTAGACAGTCTCCGAAATACATGCTATATAAATTATTTTATATTTTCATGGTGAATAAAGACATGTGTAAACTCATCGAATACTCAAACCGATTAGTGGTTTAAGTAACATTTATTTTTATCAATTTGTTACTGTGATTGCTCATTATTTTGTACTTCCTGCACAAGCAAAGTGAGCGACTACACCATCTGTACTCCTAATCATCTCAAACAAGTGAGCTGAAAAATACTTATGTAACATTGCTTTTGTAAATATTGAACCATTTAATCATCCCAATGGCGTGTTGTCATTTATTAACATTATCTTAACCTACACTTCATTTCATCCCTAAAATTTTTCCAACTCAAACAACTTCAAAAGTTAATAAACCATGACATTTGTGTGATTCTATGTTAATCAGTTATGTTGGTGGTGGTAAATTTGACACACGTCAACAATCCAATAATTTGTTGCAAATGTTTTCAAATTACAATACACCAACTTCTTTCCTTAGCTCACACATCACTTAATAAGGGTTCTCTGTGAAAATACAATTCACAATTAAACCTTATGCAATAACTTTTCTAGATTTTTGAACAAACCTAGATACTTTGAAATTTAAAAAAAATTTAGTACAGCAACTTACATCTTAAAAGTTTATCTGACAATTTGGGTTGGAAGTTAATTTTTCCAAAAATACAACTAATTGTTTATGATGAGAATGGATAGTTTTTATTGCATTAGGTCTTCTATGTTTACGAATTTCTGATTGTCTGTCCATCTACTTTAACCAATCATAGAACTTTAAATTGTTGGTTGGATTTCACGTTTGCAGTAGCAAGTTGGATGATAATCATACCACAGAATATACGTTAATAGAATGAAAAATCTTACCGATACTTGTATGACGCTTGTTTGTGCAACCATTCCAACATTTCAATACAAAGTCACCAGACAAAAAATGAGTGTTTTTTTCCTTCGTCATCAGTGTGCTCGAGAACAATACCTTACCAATTCATTCTGTAGCATAGATTATGTTATATACATACGGTTTAAGTCTTCTTGACTGTAAACTAGTGAAGCGAAACATTAATACTTCATCCATGTGTTAGTTTAGACTTCATTGTGACATACAGACTGATTTCGTTATGTTCGTAACATAACCTATACTAAACCGATTTGTGTTTACACGGAAATACCCGACTACGCAATTTACTTTTGGATTAAATTCACTGCTCAGTTTGTAAGATTGTATGGATTCCACCATTTCAGGGTACCAGTCCAAAGTTTCATTTCTTCCTATTTTTGTTACAATGCAATCAATTCAGCTCAGTATTCTTCAGTTTAAAATAAGTGATAAGTTTGGGTTTTCAATAATCGTTAAATAATTGATGGATGTGAATTCAGATATAGACAGATAGAAATCTGCCTGTTGATTCATTTTACTATTTAAAAAATCATAACGATATTTTTAATGAGCTGTTAGAATCTACATTTCCAAACAATATTACATTCGTTCTCGGACTCATTTCGTATCGGTATATTGCTTGATAATTGATGTCCTCTTGACATGGCTTCAGTACAGTAATAGAAGAAGCTATCCGATACTCAAATACGAGATAACCATTGCTTATGAAAAATTTGCTTTTTTCGATTAACCATTCTGTATTAGCGAAAATAAATTAATTGTGCCAGCTTCTTGAGTGTACTATCAAACAAATCAACGCCGATTTCCCTACAAGCGTTGAATTTTTTATGCTGAGTTTAAGTTTGTTTAAAATTTATTATTCCCTTCAAACGTATGCCCGATATTCTTCTATACCTTCCTTTCCCCGTGAATTAATTCTTCTTCCGTATCATATTCACCTTATCCATCTCTTACTACCACTGGTCACCTTACTTACTTCTAATAATTTGGGTGTTATCTTGTTGTGCTATTGGTTGGTGTTGGCTTGGGTCGATCTATAATGTCTCATTTCTGCGGTCGTGCAATCAATGTTTAACAACATGGTGTCATTTTCAGGAGACCGTCATAGGTGATTGGTTGTTGCACTTAATTTTGTTTATTTATACTTGGTATTTGGTAAACAACTTTTATACCTCGCGTTTTTTTTTACTGTTTCAAATTTAGCAAAGCTGAACTGAAGGCAGAGCTTGCACATCAGAATCTATTTAAACAGAGCTAATTTCCTTCGGCTCCTACGGTGTTCCTTCGTTGGGCATACTAGCGCATTTAAAAGCTGGGTTGTGGAAAAACATACGAGTATTACTCTGTTTCGATCAATGTGGGTCTTATCTGATAGTTTGTTCCGTATTGCCCATGTGACAAGGCTTTACAAATAATTCATAACGACAAAATACTTAATTGGTTATTTTACCTTAATGATGCTCCGACTATAGTAGTCAAGTACGTAACTACTGCTGGTGAGATATTGTTTCCATTTTCCTTATAACTTGTTTTTTTAAAAACGTTTTTCTTTTCCCTTGTGAAGTTAATATGTTATATCGTATCCCATAAAGCTTACACACATCTTTTAGCCATAGCACATACGGATTTTACTTATCCTTTAGATTTTTACACTTACCCGCGTTGCAGAGGCTGCCTATAAAGTCCAAAAGTTAGAAATCAAGTACCCTACTCATTACTAAATGAAATCCTGTTACTATCACCTGTGTTATAATATTGTCTAGTATTAATTAACGTATCATTTTACATTCAGTCTCTAGTGGTTAGGACCAACGTGGAAATCGTTGGCGATGAAAGTCAAAATCTTCAATAAGATAACTTATATTATAACAGAATTTAGACATATTGTTTCTTTTATGCTGCTATATTTCGTTACAATAGATCTCAGTTTTTCCGATGATTTATTATCCAATTAAGTGTTACTTAGAAAGTAATATGCATAATTAGAACGTTTCCAGTGATTTAGAACTGTTGGAATTTTTGGACGCTCCCAAGTTAGTTTATTCGACCCACCGTAAAGAGCAAATAGTACCAGAGGAATTTAGCAAGTTTTAAATGATACAGAAGAAGAAACAAACTCAAACATTCTGTACAACGTAAAACCAAATGCGAATCATATATCGTTTTTGCCTGAAGTTCGTTCAAAATGAGATACGTTTGTACATGTTGTGAGTTGGCGTTAACTAAGTATTATACTCAGATATGTTGTTAGGTTTGTAAGCAGGTACAACATTTATTCAGTAAATTGTGTGGGTCGTTACGTGACAACAGTCCACGTTTCATATGAATAGTACTGAATAATATCAAGGATGGCATACCATTGTGTAACCTTCATGATGTTGTCTATTTTAATACTTAGATAATTGAACGTACGATTATTTCTTCTCAAAATCATAATAGTGGTTTACAAGGGCAGAACACATGATCTTAGCAGATGCCCCAGTCATCTTATCAGAACATCATGAAATTAAATACTATATTTCTTGACCTTTTGTGACTTTAACAGACCCTTCCTAGGACTCTTACTTCGTGCTATTACCTTCCCCCCTAAAAAAAAATCAAATTCGCCTTTAGTAAAACTGAACCGGACACAATGAACATACTTGTTAGATATCATTAATCCAATGGTGGTTGTGTATTAGATAATCTCCAATATGAGCATTAGATAGATTTGTTTAAAAAATAAGGATATAATTGTGAATTTCAATGAGTAAAATAAATTTCTGACGTTTCGCGGCTTAGTGAAAGTCGCTTCTTCGAGAAATGAAGTAACCGATATGTGAATTAAAAACACTATTAAATGATCCAATCGGAACCAAATCAGAAATAAGATATGTAAAAAACATCAAAATGCTATGTTTGATCGTGTCCATGTCAAATCAGTTGGGTCACCTCTGCAGAGCATTGTATCTACAGGCTAGATGCTCTTTTGTATCGACGCGTGACGCTTCCACTTTGGCCACGTCACGATAAATCCAAACTCGTGCCAATAACACGAAACTAGCTACACACCTCCTAATAATCCCTGTTGAACTTGATAAAAAAAGAATTACACACTTAAATCAACAAATAAAAGTACATCTATTCTATCCAACTCAGAAATCAGCAGTAAAAATTATCCCAAATTATTCAAAAGTTTTCTTAAGTGTATAAGGTAAAGACGAATACGCTGAATCGCTTCACTCTTTGTTAACATCAACTGGCACTTACACCCACAAGACTTTCATCCCACTAACCACAATTAAAGTACATCAAATTTCTTCAGTGAACATACATGCAATTTTTTGTTCTCATCTCACACACACCACCATATGCCTCCAAGTCCTCACTTCAATCACCTTGACCCAAATGACTTCGACATGACCGATCAACTAGCATTTGATTGTCATCTTATTTTGATTTGTTCCATGTATCATTATCTTGTGTTATCATTCGGTCTCTTCATTCCTGAGGAAAGCGACTTGCACTAAGCCGCGAACGTCAGAAATTTTATTTTCTTCTCCATTTGAAGTATTACAAATATATATCACTTCATTTTACAATTAGCTTGGGCAATTTCAAATTATTAGTCACAAAGAAGCTTGAATGGAAATTTACTCCAAGCAATTACCTAAGACTACACATTCAAATCGGTATATTCATTCAGTGTAAAACTTACTCCTACTTACTCTGAAGATTTAAAAATCGCCATCAAACTCACCTACATTATGTGAATCTAAGTTAAATAATACGAAAAGATATCAGCAGATCATACCAACTTAATACTCTTCCTATGAATCTTATTAAAAACACAGAAGATGAAATAACCTTATCAGATAATGAGAAATATAGTGAATAATGGATTGCTCTGTCATGCTACACCCTATCCATCATGATGCACAGAGAAAATACAAGATGTCCAAACATTGTGGGATTCCGGCATCCTACCAACCGATCAACACTTGAGGTGCATTGTTAAACGAAGAACGACAGATCCCTTTCACTCTGCAGCAAATTGTGTCTCTGGTCAGCTGGTGTTGATTGTGTACTTTCTGTATTGGGGAATCTTCCCGCGAACTTTTACCTGAATACTAAGAGCCACTAAGTCATACAAAACCGCCTTTCATAATCCGTCAGACTTGAAAAAGTACGGACCAAATCAATAATAGGAGTTCATATTCTTTATGTATCCCATGAAATCTATATTTAAAGTACCCAAATTATTCAAAAAAGATTTTCCAGTTTATTAAAAAACGGGTAAATCTAAAGCGTTAGAGCATTTTTTAAAATCCCGTGGGCTACTTAAAGGAAAGGCTTACTATTCCATCCTCAGGAATATCTATCCTAACAACGTTAACTAAATAAAATCCCACCATAACATGCAGGTGCACATAGAACATTTTTCATTTTTTTACAATAGCACATCTCTCTCTTCAATACCACTCCCTCAGTACTCCATGAAAATAATTCAGTTATTGTCACGTTTGTTGTAACAGTAATAACGTCACTGACAAAGTGTACGCATAGATTTTATGCAAATAGGATTTTATTACTTTTGAAATTGTGATGTCAGTTGACTTTTGATGGTACATCACACTGGTATCAGACTATTAATACTTCAAATAGTAATAGAATTAAAGTACGAACTACGCAAGGCGGACAGAAAAGTAGGTCTGGTGCCTTTGTTTACTGTAATCAAAGCAGACGAAGTGTCTCAAGTGTTAAGACCCCACCTACAATCACCATCTTAATAGTTATTTTCTATTTCGTCCTCCCCCTACGCGTTTCGTATCACAAATGCATAAATTTTGTTGGATGCCTTTAAATATTATGTGTAAATCATCTATTCCAATATTTGCGTCTACCCTTTCGCCCATCATATCTAACTTATATCGCTTATACTATCATAGCACTGCTATTAAGAATTTTACTTTTCTACCATTTGAACAACTTTCGGATCATTATTGCACATACTTACTAAACTCCTAATAAGCCTGTGGGTCACACACCTTAGGAAATGTTGCGTAGTGAGATTAATAATTCGTGCTTAATCTCGGCCAGCCATCATTACTATGATACTATGCTGTAAAAATGAGTCACCCTAGGAATTAATATTCTAAGGAAATACACTGAACACCAGATATAGACTCTAATATATCCTCAGCATTACGATTAATCTAGATCTCGTTTGACTGCCAAATTAATTCCGTCTTGGCAGGAGTCATGATATCCATCCCTTAAGGTTAGAATGATTGTTTTTTTTGGAGCGTTACGTCAACTCTAGTTTGATTTATTTAAGTTATGAAATAACAAAGAATAACGGTAGCACATCAACAAAATGCTTTGTACTTTTTGTATTGTGTTTTATAATCGAACAGATTAGCCGATATTTAAAGGTAATCCCCGATTATAACTAATGTTACAACCAATTGCTATATCATATCTAAACTTTTTATGTAATCACATGAGTTGAAAAGACGTGATCCTTTACTTCATTGATGGTCAACTAGGTTATCCAATTCACAGTGTATGCTTAATCAGGTTATAAATAACTTTGGCTACTTAGATACAGGCTTTCAGACATTACATTGACTGACAAAAGTTCTGAATGCCTTATTCCTATTCTCTCACAGAGTCAAATCAGAGCATCTAAATCAGTATAAGGTATAGCGACTTCTAAGAAGATTTACAGATAAAATAGTTTTATATTAAAAACAGCGGGCTACCATTCGTCGCAGTGTTGTCACCGGAAGACATCATTCCAGGAATTCCCGATTGCAAGTTTGATGTTTTTTTCAACCTTCAAACCCACTAGCTCAGCATGATGAAACCCTCCGAGAAAAAAGTCTTTGCATTAAATCTGAATCCAGTCGTACCGGTAAAGGCAATCTGGCCATTTATTCACCCTAGCAGCTATCAATAAGACGTCTTCAAGCAATGTGATTGCAATGTGACCTCGTGGATGTTTTTTACCCTTTTATGACATTCATTATCTGCACTCCTTTATATTACAATCTAATTGGGATCGAGATCTAACCCAGTAATACTTTCTTTGAGTAGGACTTTCAGACCTCAGTAACTGTTTACATGCACTAGTCAAAAATTTATTTTGAAACTGAATGACTTTTACTAAGGGCTAGGGTGTGCTATCGCTACGTAATCAATATTAGTATAATGCGAAAATTTTGACAAGCGTCAAGTCAGATAGCGTGACGTTTTAAAAATCCACCACCATATTTAGTGTGAAACTACTTTATTTACATTTATTGTACTAAGTGAATTCTGATGAACCCACAAATCACAAATTTCTGATGCTGTTCATGAAGGTTGCAAAATGATGGCTGAGAACGTTACTGTTAACTATTTAATGCATTCCTGGTGAATATTCACACTACCACTCCTGTTTAAGAACTGTTTTCTTCTATTTTGGAACACATCATCCCAGTAACACTTCATCACACCATACACAGTAACGGCTGTTTACAATTGGTGAGCCAGGTGAAAGCCCGTAATTTTAACTGAACTTCAGTTGCATAATCAAATAAAGTAGTGTGAAATTTCCTCACCCGTTAACAAATTCTGAAATACTGCTGAACCAAAATTATCGCCAATAAGGAAATTTTCTCACTCATCTTCATGCAGGTAAAAACACTTTCCGCCTTTTAATTGACATCTAAAAGACATCCCATAGAGGTTCCCGTAGTTTAACATGTTAATATTAGTGTTTTTGTGAAAATACGGGCGTTACTGAAGCCATCATGACTTGAATCTGTCTCGTTAGAATGATGATTTTGAAAATGACAGGATATACTGGTTTTTGTAATTTAAATCGATATCACTAAAGGACAGTTACCTGTTTGTTTTGTCTGATACAGTTAGCCTTTTTTTTTGATACTTTACATAGCTGACTGAAGCCATTTCAAAACTATTAAAAACGAGATGTTTTTTTACTATTTTTTATGTTATGAGTGTATTTCAAATAATTTTGTACACTACAGAGTAAGATTTGGAAGATTAAGTTTAAGTTTTTTATCTTAAAGCAATTCCGGCATACGTCTGTTCCGAAAAACGAGGATGGCACATAGGTTACATACCTATTTGGTGTACAATACACCGATGATATCCGATTTTTCAGACGTATCAACACTATAAAGAATTTAAGGCCAGAACAACATTTATTATTAGTTGCTATCACGCAGGGCTTTACTCTTCATATAATTTTTTACACATATAACAATTAGCTGCTTTGGTCTAATAACTTGTTACCAGTGTTTTTTGACTATTGAAGTCCTAGATATTCAAGACTTAGCATAATCCAAGATGATACCGACTACGGCACACATAATTTACGTATCACAGAGTGTCCCTATCGGAAATGTGTCTGGGTGTTTACTAGATGCATGTTCGTCACAAACCTAATCGAACCATTTTATGAATTGTAATTTCCGAGTAAAATAAAACTGTAGTCACATTTATGAGTCCTAGTCTCGTGAGAACAGTTTATCGCATACATCTCGTTAGTAAGAATTCCCTACTTGGAATAACCATTTTTCAAATATTCGAATATAGTTAGTCTAACATTGTTTTGGAGCGACTATAGAACAGCCCTATTTGATTCTGGCTTGTGTTCTATCGGCACTTGCCAGAAAGGAAAGACCCCAATCTTTAGCCAACTTATTTCCGTTGTCACAGTCTAAGACTTAACCAACGTGAGCTTGGGTTCCCAGTGAATGACCGTCTAAAAGTCTCATTTGCCTGGTCTCGTATCGTACCAATAAAGTCCTAATCGCGCAAACTGTAGTTATGGTTGCTAATGCTAGACGTCCCGTAATTGGTTATTACTCAATTTAGTCCCACCTATAACTGGGGTTCTAGAAAATCACTATCACTTATCTTCATTAAACGTTGATTCGATTATTAAAACCTAAGTAAACGTACATTTCTTAAATCCGTAAATCAACCGATCAAATTAGTATCACGTCCTCACGCAGTTTAGCACTGATTGAAATCATTTGTGTCTGACATTTTTCCGTCCTATTGTGATTTTTATTCAAGAACTTGCAGTGCGCATTGCACTCACAGTTAAATTTCTATACGTTTTCATAGATTTCCCTCCCCCTACCCTCGTACTTGGAAAGGTATTTCTGTCTATTATTAGAAAAATTTCAAAACATACATCTTATGACAGCTGATATTATGATCGTAATATTTAGCGTGAAATGATGAACAAACTTTCACATCATAACATATAGCAAATAACAGCTTTCTTCTTGAAAGTGTTTCTTACTAGAACCATCACCATATTCACATAGGATCCACTTATAAGGTTACCAAAGAAAAATCCGTTTTTAAAATGTTGTTTACCTAAACAGTTCCTGAAAAGCAAGTTTATATAATAGGAATTTCCATCATTAAACAACTGTAACATTTTCATTGGTGTTACAAAATAAAAAGACTGAAATAAATTTTTGAAGTTTAGGTTGTTATACGCCGTAACTAATTCGTCTACTAAAAAGCAACCTCTGACAACCGCAAATAAAACATAACCATATTCACGATAATTATACATGCAGTCTGTAGAGGATTAACTTAATGGTTAAACCCTTTTAAACAAGTCTCATTCCGATATATTATATATATATATATAGATATATATATATATATACCCTGGGGAGTTTAATCTACATACTTTCACTGTTAAAGATTCAAAGACAATTAATTATGAGATTGTTTAATTCCCTATTATGAAACATGCTTAAGAATATTTCACGGAGATAATGAAATGTTGTAAACAGTTACAGCTGCATTATACAATTGCGTTTGAAATTATACATTAACCTGGTTATTAACTAGGTTTTCTCCTGATCTTAAATTGTTCATTTGATCGGTGAAGTTGAAAAAGAAGTGGAAGCATGACTTCTATGATGAAACGTAAGCAGTTAATGCTTAATTATGGAGAATAAATCAGGAGGTCTGATTTATTATGTTAAACATTCAACTTGTCTATATGATAAAACTAGGTTTTATATTATATGAATTGTGCTATGAACATAACCAATGATAAATTGTAGACCTCTTACCTTCAAAAAACACACAAAATATCAGACATCTTTTGATTCAGAATGAGTTTAAAAAAACTAGAATAAATTAGATAGAACTTCTCTTTATGAACCAATCTACATCATTCTTTGATGAACATTTGCAGGAAGAGAAGTAGAATTAACGTCTCTCCGGTTTAATTCCTTGATGGGATTTTTTTGTACAGACGTTTTTATTAGCATTGTCGCGTTGTATAGGGCATTAAAATGAGTTGTTAGAAGTCCGGCGAGGTCCGAAAATGTTGAAATCTTTTTAGTATAACCATCTTGAGGATCATTTTTCCCCCTTCAACTGTCATCGCAACAAGTCATCCAAGACCTTTTACTGATATGTAATCAAATAATAAAAGTGGTCCTCACCGCCTTTATCAATAAAATCTTATATACGTATATCGTTAACGCGTATTGCACGTTACTGACCCATCTTTTACTTAGTGGTGAAATGTACTCATTTCTCTAGTAATGCTATCAGATTGTTGTAATTTGAATTCCTACACAACTCTAAACACCCTATATGTTCATCCCCTTTCACCGGTCACTTTACTAGCCCACGTTGGT